>JBBMOL010002583.1:0-23024 GCA_037954665.1 Laguncularia racemosa
AAAAAAGAGAGGGGTTCCTTTTCCTTTAGGTTTAAAACCACCCCAACCCGTGCAAAACCAATACCAATACTGATTTCCCTAAAGGGGGGTCAAGCACAATAACAAAAGGGGTAAATTGTCAAGTCATCCCCACCACAAAAAAAAGGAAAACCCCAAATTTCCCAAATAAAACCCCCAAAATTGTGATAAAATTTCAATATATCAAATGACAATTGCTAAAAGGGGGAAAACGAAATGTATTCAAATTCAATTCAAAGTTGTTTTCAAATTTCAAAATAAACCCCAATTTCATAAAAAAAAAGACAAAAAATAACTAAACCCTCACAATATGACTCCTATTTTGGGAAATTTAGGTTAATTTTAAAATTTGTTATAAAACCCCACAAAAATCCAAGTCAATCGCCACAATTTCACGGGAAAATTGATAAGAGCAAATGTTTAAGAGACTCTCTCCACGGCAAAGGGGGGGTATTTTCCAAATTTTTCAAAAAGCCCCAAAAAAACCCCAAATTTGCAGTATTTATATTGCACCCTTTGGGGTTAGAATGAAAAAAATCACAATACCACAAAGGGGTCCGGGCCTAAAGGTAAAATAAAACCAAATAAAATGTCCCTAAAGCTTACAAATAAATGGTTCAAACAAAAATTACAAGTAAAAAAAATAATCTTCGGCAGGCTAGCTTCTGAGGGAACCCGTGGGTTCAACTCATCCCCGGGTTCAGGTCGGCCCTAGATAACCCAAAGCTGGTCTTAGTTTTTATCATCGCTTGTGAAACCAAATAACTACCTGGGGAAATTTACAATTCAGAAAAGAAAAAAGGGGTTAGATAAAAATTTTATTTCGAGGTTGATCTGCTTAAAAGGGGCCCCTCATGAAAGATTTGAAATCCTTAATTTTGCCAATGTGGGTCTTGTGGGATTTTGATTCCCATTCCCCTTTGGACCTCAAAAAGATTTGCCCTCAAATCTGGCCATTTCAAATGCAGGAGACTTGTTTCCCAAAGTAATCCATCTAAAGAGTATCTCTACAGCCCCAATATCTAAAAATTTTATAGTAGATGATTGTTTTCTTTCCCCCATCTCTGGGATGTATCTCTCCTGTAACAAAAAAATGATCATTACGATTGATGTTCCTCTATCTCAACATTTTCCCATTTTGTTTCCTTGATCATCAGTTATGCTGATCCCTAGATCTTCTAAAAATTGGTCCAACTGATCATTATCTTCAAAAACCTCTGAAGGTTGGCAATGGTTTTTGACATTTTCATTTGGAACCTTATCTTCAAGTGAAGGATTTGAGCTCTGCACACTCTGAGCTCTAGGGGGTCAAAATTTCCCTTTCGGGGAATGGTTTAGTCCAAAATTACCAACCTATTTCTCAAAGGCATGTAATTCCCTTTGCTCTAGGTGGTCCAAAGGTGTTCCGGGTGGTGGTGGAAATGTCTCTACAATCCTTGTTGAAATGTAGTAACAATTTTCTAGCCCGAAGTTGTTCATCTGGTCCCCCCACCTGCAACTTTAGAACCTTCCCTCCCCATGACATATGCTACATCATCATTCCCCCATTCACACTTTTAAATAGAAAATTTTTGTGGATGCAATCTATTTGATGTCCAATGTAATGTCTGTAATTGTAGACATTGTTTCACAAAAACAATTTCATGCAAAACCAACTCACTCCGCCATTATACACTTTACACACAACAACTAAATTTAGCAACAAGAATATGTTGAACCCTTCATTTCCCAAGGTGGAAACAAAAAACAACAAAATAATGGCTTCTTTAAATTGCACAATAACAAGAAAGGGCAAAACAACATCATTTTTCCACATACAGGGCAAAAATTTTTTTAAAAGGGACACCCTTAATGAACTTTGCCAAAAAGGTAAGAATAAAATTTAAAATTTCAAAGAAATATTTTCAATCCCTTTAACTATTGAAGAAAAGGGATGTGTTTCAATTCAAATTTTTTCCCTCTTTTCCACGAAAATTCAATTTTGGAAATTTTACACTTCCATTTCCCCAATTTGCACAAAAAAACACCATATACACTCCACACACTCAGGGTGCCTTTGTCCACTTCAAACAATTTTTCAACCAAAAATAACATAAGAAAGGCGCTTTTAAAATTTGAAAATCAACCCTTTTTCCTAATTGAAACTCCTCCACATTTGGTAAGTGCAAATTTTCAAATTCAAACAAGCACAATTAACCCTTCCCCTTTTAATGCTTTTTTAAAAATAAAATAACCTTTCCCACTAATAAAATCTGGAAAATTGCAAATATCCTCCACAATTCGAATTCAACAAAGCAAAAACAAACACAATTCCCCCCTTCCCCCACAATTTGCCTTCCCAAAATTTCATACTTCCCCTCCTTCACGGGAAATAAAAAAAAATTACAACAAGAGTCCCCTTTTACAACAAAAAGTTTCAATTCCCCCAAATAAGTACTCACCCAATTAGTACCCAAAACAAACAATTCAATTAATCCTCAAAATTTTAACAAGGTCAATCACGTAAACATCAAAAGGGAAAAAAACAAAAAAAAATACATTCACTTTATCCGAATTTCCACTCCCCTTTCAATTCGGTTCAAAAGGTAATACAAAAACTTTCAATTCCCCAAAAAAATTTTCCAAAAAAACCCTTTTCAATCCTTCAATTTAAATCACGGCAAGAAGGAAACAAAGGACAATCCAATTGCAACAATTCCTCCTTTAAATAAGCAATTCACGGCAATAGGGGAAAAATAACAATATAAGGGTCAAAAATCTCAAATTCAAAAAATCCCTCCTCTTAACCTTTAAACTCTGATACCAAAATATGATGTCCTAAAGGGGGGTCAAAGCCAATCAACTAAAAGGGTGAATTGTCAATGATCATCCAGCCCCAAACAAAGGGAAAAGCCTCAATATTCCCAAAAGAAAATTCGAAATTTTGATGAATTACAATATATCAAATGACAATTGTAAAGGGAAAACGAAATGGATTTAAAATTTAATTTAAAGTTGTTTTTAAATTTTGAAATTGAACCCCAATTTCATAAGAAAAAAAGTACATAAAAAAAATAAATCCTACCAAAATAGATCATATTTGGAATTAGATTTAATTGTAATTTGTTTATAAAAAAACCCAACAAATCCAAGCAACTCGCCCCCAAATTTTACAAGGAAATTGATAAAGGGAAAGTTGAAAGAGTCACTCTCTTACGGAAAGGGGGTGTTTTTCTCAAATGTTTAAAAAAAAACTCCTCAAAAACCCCATTTGCAAGTATTTATACTTGCCCCTTTAGGGTTTGAAAAAATAAAAAATCACAACTATGCCCAAAGGGTGGCCGGTCCTAAAGGAAAATACAACCAAATAAAAGTCCCAAAAGCTTACAAAAAAAATGGTTAAACATAAATTAAAGTAAAAAAAATAACTTCGGCAGGCTAGCTTTTATGGAAACCCTCGGTTCAATCATCGCCGGGTCAGGTCGGGCCCCTGATAACCCCCAAAAGTCTTGTGAGTTTTTCCATCGCCTTGTGAAACCAAATAAACATACCTGTTGGAATATACAATTATGAATAAAAAAAAAGGGTTAGATAAAATTTTTTCCAGGTTGATCTACTTAAAAAGGGCCCCCATTGCCAAGATTTGAAATCCTTCAATTTTTGTCCTAAAGATAGGTTTGTGGTTTTGATTATCAAAATACGTTCGAAAATTTTTTGCCTAAGAAGCCCCAAAACCTAAAGCGGAAACCCCTTTGAGTTGTTTCGCTCGACTTTTTATGACGGTCCATGCGAAAATTAAGAGGACCACATTCCTTCTTCCGGCTTGACTCTCGTCAGGGAAATCTCATCATTCCCCTCCTCTTGAAAAGGATTTGTCCTCAAATCATCAACTACATCAAAAGGACTTAGATCAGTAACATTAAATGTGGCACTTACTTGATACTCACCAGGCAAATCTATCTTGTATGCATTGTCGTTGATGCGCTCAAGAACTTGAAATGGTCCATCGCCTCTAGGAAGTAGTTTAGATCGACGCTGCATGGGAAACGCTCTTTGCGCATGTGAACCCAAACCCAATCTCCAGGTTTAAAAACAGCTTGTTGACGACCCTTGTTGGCTTGTTTCACATACTGCTCTGTTCGTCGCTCAATGTTCATCCTTGCCTTCTCGTAGATTTGTTTAAAAAAATTCAGCCTTCTTCGTGCCATCTAAATTAACATACTCAGAAATAGGCAAAGGTGATAAATCCAAAGGAGTTAGTGGATTAAAAACCATACACAATTTCAAAAGGAGAAAATTTAGTAGCAGAATGCACTGTACGGTTATAAGCAAATTCAACATGCGACAAACAATCCTCCCAACTCTTAATATTCTTTTTAATTATAGCCCTCAACAAAGTAGATAAAGTTCGATTCACTACCTCAGTTTGACCGTTAGTTTGTGGATGACAAGTAGTAGAAAACAATAACTTAGTTCCTAACTTAGCCCACAAGGTCTTCCAAAAGTAGCTTAAGAACTTAGCATCCCTATCTGATACAATTGTTCTAGGCATACCATGCAATCGCACAACTTCCCCAAAGAATAAATTAGCAATATTACAAGCATCATCCATTTTGTGATAAGGAATGAAATGTGCCATTTTAGAGAATCTATCAACAACTACAAAAATAGAATCCCGACTATGTCTAGACCTAGGTAATCCTAACACAAAGTCCATAGAAATATCTACCCATGGCTCATGAGGAATGGGAAGTGGGGTGTAAAGCCCTTGAGGTTGGACTCTAGATTTTGCTTGCCTACACGTGACACATCGCTCACAAATCCTCTCAACATCTCGTTTCATGTGAGGCCAATAGAAGTGTTCCTGCAATACCCCTAAGGTTTTAACTACGCCAAAGTGTCCCATTAACACTCCTCCATGAGACTCCCCCACTAGTAATTCTCTTAAGGAACAAATTAGAATGCATAGTTTACTCTCCCTAAACAAGAATCCTTCATGTTTATAAAATTTTCCATGCCCACTCTTCTCACAATACACATACTCCTCACAAAAATCTCGATCAGCAGCATATAACTCCTTAATGTGCTCAAAACCCAAACAGTCTAGAAAATAAGAGTAGAGATAAGAGTATACCTTCTAGATAGTGCATCAGCAACGACATTTCTTTACCTTGTTTGTAGTAGATAACATATGGAAATGTTTCGATGAACTCCACCCAACGAGCATGCCTTTTATTCAGCTTGTGTTACCCCTTCAAGTACTTCAAGGTTTCATGATCAGTGTGGATCATGAACTCTTTCGGCTAAAGGTAATGTTGCCACGTCTCCAGGGCTCGAACCAATGCATATAGCTCCTTGTCGTAAGTAGGGTAATTCAAGGTTGCTCCACTTAGCTTCTCGCTAAAGAATGCAATCGGTCTTCTCTCCTGCATAAGCATTGCTCCAATACCTAATCCTGAAGCATCACGCTCAATTTCAAACGTTTTAGCAAAGTTAGGTAAAGCAAGTAACGGCGCCAGAGTCAGCTTATTTTTAAGCGTCTGAGAGGCCTTCTCTTGTTGCTCTCCCAGCCGAACCCCACATTTTTCTTAATTACCTCAGTAAGTGGTGTTGCAATGGGACTGAAATCCTTCACAAATCTCCTGTAAAAGCTCGCTAGTCCATGGAAGCTCCTTACATTACTTACATTGGTTGGATTTTGGCCTTCTTGGATCGCACGAACCTTTTCTTCATCAACCTGTATTCCCTGTGCACTAACAACAAAACCAAGAAACACAAGTTTGTCTATGCAAAAAGTGCACTTCTTGAGGTTAGCAAATAATTGTTCCTTTTGAAGCACTTCTAAAAAAATCCTTCCTGATACACTCAGAACATATATATATAATGGGAGCGTAAATTGCAGCAAGTGCACTGGTCGTATCAAGTAATAAAGTGGTGAAAAGTAAGGTTGTCGATCCCTCGAGGAACCAATAGAGTACTAGATCTATGGCAATTCTTATCAATATCTAGGTGATTAAAAAGGGGTTTTGAAATGTCTAATCTAAAAATTTAACTTAAAGCAACAAGAAAAATTTTATGACGAATCTATCAATTATGAACAAGGGAAATTAGAATTCACCCTAGATTTGTTAATCAAATTGCTACCAAGTTATGTCAACTAGTGGTTATAAGGTTATTCAAGTGAGTTTAGAAAATCCTTTTTAGGGATGTTGACCTTAAATCAATTAGTCGGCTTCCGCGTCTCCAATTAACCAAGGAATCAAAATTATGTTCATACACCTCCCGATGCTACAAACAACTAATGCCCTAAATCAATTAACCCTAATCCCTTAGTGATTAATTAACAAGAAACATTGCATTGCGCCCTCCATAAACTCTAATTAAACCAATTATCGCAACTCCCGTATTGATAATCAATCTAATTAAGAATTCCTAACAAATCCTAATCAATTCCCGTATCAAAAGGATTTCTAACAATTATAATCAAAGACTGATTATAATTGAAATCAAAGGAATTGCAATCATGAATAATCCTAATAATTCCTAATTACATAACATGGCTACAATTATCCTTTTAACATTCTAGAGTTTCATCCAATTTCCCACAAGGATGATTTAGAACATTATAGTATGAGTTGCATAAAAACAATTGAAATAAAGAGGTGCAATGGAATTCATATTAAACAACTAATAAATGGCATAAAAGAAAATAAAGTAAATGAAACAATGGTTATAATCTTCAAGAGCTTCAATCTTCAAAAATGACTCCTTGAATTCTTCAATTGAAAGCAAACTTCAACAAAATGACATTCTTCCTTCAAACTAAACTTTGGAAAAATCTAAAGTACCTAAGGAAATTCTAATGATTCAAAAGAAAGACAAATGATGCTAAAACAAAGAAGAAGAACAAAAGGATTCTAAACAAAAGAAAGGATGCTTAACCAAAGAAAGGATGCCTCCAAGGTTCACACAAGGGGTCTATTTATAGATCCAAAGAGGGGGGGATAAGGTTGATCTGATGAGGATTTGAGTCAGCAAATTAATTAAGATATGATTTTGGAGAGATTCTCGCAATGGATATCCGGGGAGTAATGAAGGCCGGCTCAAGGCCGGCGCCTTGAATGTAGGCCGGATTAAAGGCCGGCGGCTTTCTTCTTTTTTAGGCCGGTTTAAAGGCCGGCTCAAGGCCGGCCCAAGGACGGCGGCCTTCAGTGCAATCCTTCGCTCACTTCTTCAATTTTGTGAAAAACTCCTCCAATTAACTTGTAATTTACTTTTGGGTCCTCAAAACCTGTATTTTCACAATAAATACCATTAAGTATCATTTCTTTATATTTTCTTATAATATTAAAATAAATTTAATATAAGTCCAAAAGAAAATATAAGTATAATGTGATCTTATCAACATCCCCACACTTGAACTTTTGCTTGTCCTCAAGCAAAATAATTGATTTAAACAAGAGAAATCCATCATTGAACTTCTGGTGCCCATTGTTCTGACCATACTGAAATTTGTAACTAGTATATCTAGTTGAAATTTAGTAGTTAATCTAAATACAACAGATTTTTAATCCCAGTGTTTAACAATAGAAAACAATACTTAGTCCATAAGGAAAAACATTCATTTAAACTTCATTGGTTATTAGCAAGTATCATCTCCCTCAATTTTACTTCTCTAAACAAGATAACAAGGAGTGAAAGCATATGGTATCCATTTTTTCCTAGAATTTCTCCCCCTTTTTTTTTATGTTTTATTTGCCTTGATTGGCAGTGGAGTGAGACTTCACTCTTCTGAGGGACCAAAGCTCGCCCATGTCAACCTGACTTTCATTAAGGTACTAAATTTTTGCCTTTCCGCCCTTCTCGTTATTGTGAGTTCATTGAGTCGGCACATCCTGGGCTCATCGCCTAAGTGACCAGGTTTTAAAGGGACCCCTACGAACTCTTCCTCACACTAACATTTAAGATTGGATACTCTTAACTCACTTTCCTGAGTTATTGGAGTAAAGGCTCTTTTTTTTTTTTTTTTTTTTTTTAAGGGATCACTAAGTAAAATATTTCTTTTACCTCTTTCACTAGGTGTTAAGGTATTCTCAAAGAAATTTCAATAGAGATTTATCCCAACCAATTTTTCCTTGAAGTAAACTTGCTTGTTTTTTCAACTTAAGGACTCAACTCAAGTTCAAAGGCTAAACATAGGGTAAACCCCGTTCTCTAGAGATTTTACTCTTAAATTTTAACTATGTAAACTGTCACAACAATTGGCGAGTAGGGCACCAATCTAATTCAATTTCAGGATTTCATTGAAAACACTTAAGGACATAAATAAAGCATGGGATTTGTAAGCTCATGATGTGTGCAATCATTATACTTCTACATTTATAATCCCTTCCCCACACTTAAATTGGACAATGTCCTCATTGTTCCTAATATATCACAAAATTAAGGAAACGAATGTCAATGCAGAAATTGAAATACTGGTACTTCCCTGGTATAAAATTGTTCATCAGGAAGAAAATTCCTCCTAAAATGTCTGTCATCCTTGGAGTGTCTTGAATGCACCGGCAGCTCTTATCCAGCCTTGAATTAGTTTTTTTTTTTTTTTTTAACGAAACTATTATAGATACTTATTAAGCATGGGCTGCCTCCCATGAAGCGCTTGTTTTATAGTCATCAGCCTGACTATCAGGGTTAGCTTACATCAAGGAGTTTAAACAACTCCTTCAACACCATCGTTTTCAGATTAGGATTCCAAGCTTCCTTCCATGGTATGGTGCCCTTCTTTTCAGCTTCCACCAATGTTTTGTAGGTAGATATCAACAAACTTACCTGCTGGATGTCTGCCCTTGACCATCCCAGGATTTCCCTATATTCATCCAACTGGCCTTGAATCTGCTGCTGCAATTCTTTTGTCATAGGCGCTTGATTAATGTGAGGCCATGGATTTCCTAAATTCAGACACTTATAATCAAACAATTGATTAGAAAAGACATTAGGTTCAAGTGTCTGTATAGGCATTAGTGTCGGCACTGGTAGCTTCTCATAGTCGTCTGTCTTCTCAAAAGCAACAACATTTTCAGTCTGGGGTACTTGTTCACGACCTTTGTTTTCTTGCTCATCTTCATCCCCCAATCATCTATCTCATTCAAGACAGCTTCAAGAGTGGTTTGCCCTACATCTTCCTCCACATCATTGTTAGTAATTTCACCCTCAGCAGATATGTCAGAATACCTTGCTTTCTCATTAGACAAAAACACAGGATCATACATATCAAATGTTACCTGGTCATCTAGTGCTCTAAGGGTGAGCTTACCTTGTCCTACATCAATTAGAGCTTGACCTGTGGCTAGGAATGGTCTTCCTAAGATCATGGGTACCTCTCTATCTTCTTCCATTTCCAAGACTATAAAGTCAACTGGAAAGATGAATTTGTCCACTTTTACTAGGACATTCTCCACTATACCCTTTGGGTACTTGACACTTCTATCCGCAAGTTGTAAGGTGACGTGCGTCTCCTTACATTCTCCAAGTCCTAGTTTTTTGAAAATAGACAGAGGCATTAAATTTATACTTGCACCAGAATCTATAAGTACTTTATCAAAATTAAAATTACCAATAGTGCAAGGAATAGTAAAACTTCCCTGATCTCTTTGTTTTCTTGGCAAATTGGATAAATTCTTTTGTAAGATCATAGAACATTCTCCTATAAGCATCACTGGTTCATTTCCTTCAATCTTCCTCTTCTTTGTGAGTAAATCCTTCATGAACCTAGCATATGATGGCATCTGCTGAAGTGCCTCTGCAAAAGGAATGTTAATTTGCAATTTTTTAAAGACTTCTAAAAATTTAGCAAATTGTGAATCCAATTGTTGTTGCTTCAGCCTTCCTGGGAAAGGAATAGGAGGAACATATGCTTTCACTTTTGGTGAATTTTTCTTTGGCTCCTCTTCCTTTTGTTTCCCTTTATCTTTCCCCAGGTTAACCTCCTCTTCCTCAAGTTTCTTATCAATCAATTCCTTACCACTTCTTAACATAATAGCATTTACACCCATAGGATTTTGCTCAGTATTGCTAGGTAAAGACCCAGATGGTCTATTACTCAACTGTTGAGACATTTGACTAAGCTGATTTTCAAGATTCCTAATGGTGGCTTGTTGATTTTGCAACATTGTGTCAGTCTTTTGCATATAACTTATCATGAGTTCTTCCATTTTAGACTGACCTTGCTGAGAAGAGGTATTATGATTAGGATATTGTTGATGGGGAGTATTATGATTAGGACCTTGCTTTTGAAATCCAGGGGGTTTAAGTGCGTTGTTATCATTTCTCCATGAGAAATTTGGATGGTTACGCCACCCTGGATTGTAGGTGTTTGAATAGGGTCCTTGATTTCCTCTTTGGAAATTGTTGACAAAATTTACTTGCTCTCCATGGGATGAGGAGGAAAAGTTTCTGATGGGCACTCAAGAGTTGAGTGTGGTCCTGAGCATAACTCACAACAAGAAAATTGATTAACATTGAAAGAAGGTGCAGAGGTGAGTTTACTTACCTGGGCGGTAAGAGCAGAAATCTGAGCTGTTAAGGTGTCCATATCATTGACAGATGCCACTCTAGACTTACCTCTTTCATGTTGCCAATTATGTGCACTAGAGGCCATTTCATCTATCAAAGCACTAGCCTCATCATATGTCTTACTCATTAATGCACCACCAGAAGCAGCATCTACCAGAGATCTCAATGTGTCATCTAAACTGAGATAGAATATCTCAATAAGGAGATTATCTGGTAATCCATGATGGGGGCATTTTCTAATTGCCTCCTTAAATCTTTCCCATGCTTCATAAAGTGATTCACCACTAAACTTACTGAAGTTTGTGATGTCATTTCTTAACCTAGCAGTTCTAGCTGGTGGAAAAAATCTCCTTAAAAATTTAGATGAGAGATCTACCCAAGTGGTTACAGAGTCTTGTGGCAATGAATTGTACCAAGCCCTAGCTTTTTCTCTAAGTGAAAATGGAAAAAGTTGTAGCCTAATTACATCATCAGATACATTATTCATTTTCACTGTATTACAATATTGAAGAAATACTGCAATATGCTCATCAGGACTTTCATTTGGATATCCTCCAAATTGATTTGATTGAACCATTTGAACGAGTGCTGGTTTTAACTCGAAATTATTAGCCTGAATTGTTGGTCTTCTAATTGCAGGACCTGAAACAACAGGTACCGTGTATTCTCGAAGTGCTCTACCAACACCCTGAATCTGATTGTTGTTCTCATCTGCCATGTTCTCTTCTTCCTTTCTTCTCTGCTCTCTTCTAAGTTGTCGCAAGCTGCGTTCTATCTCAAGATTAATTGGTAGAAGTTCAGCACTTCTACTCTTGCGCATAAAAAGAACCTTAAAGAGAATGGAAAACGATCACACAATGATAAGAAAAATTAAATAAAAAAACAATTGTGCCTAAATTACCAACAGAATTACGAAATCTAATATCTTTTAGTTCCCCGGCAACGGCGCCAAAAACTTGATACACTCAGAACATATATAAAATGGGAGCGTAAATTGCAGCAAGTGCACTGGTCGTATCAAGTAATAAAGTGGTGAAAAGTAAGGTTGTCGATCCCTCGAGGAACCAATAGAGTACTAGATCTATGGCAATTCTTATCAATATCTAGGTGATTAAAAAGGGGTTTTGAAATGTCTAATCTAAAAAATTAACTTAAAGCAACAAGAAAAATTTTATGACGAATCTATCAATTATGAACAAGGGAAATTAGAATTCACCCTAGATTTGTTAATCAAATTGCTACCAAGTTATGTCAACTAGTGGTTATAAGGTTATTCAAGTGAGTTTAGAAAATCCTTTTTAGGGATGTTGACCTTAAATCAATTAGTCGGCTTCCGCGTCTCCAATTAACCAAGGAATCAAAATTATGTTCATACACCTCCCGATGCTACAAACAACTAATGCCCTAAATCAATTAACCCTAATCCCTTAGTGATTAATTAACAAGAAACATTGCATTGCGCCCTCCATAAACTCTAATTAAACCAATTATCGCAACTCCCGTATTGATAATCAATCTAATTAAGAATTCCTAACAAATCCTAATCAATTCCCGTATCAAAAGGATTTCTAACAATTATAATCAAAGACTGATTATAATTGAAATCAAAGGAATTGCAATCATGAATAATCCTAATAATTCCTAATTACATAACATGGCTACAATTATCCTTTTAACATTCTAGAGTTTCATCCAATTTCCCACAAGGATGATTTAGAACATTATAGTATGAGTTGCATAAAAACAATTGAAATAAAGAGGTGCAATGGAATTCATATTAAACAACTAATAAATGGCATAAAAAAATAAAGTAAATGAAACAATGGTTATAATCTTCAAGAGCTTCAATCTTCAAAAATGACTCCTTGAATTCTTCAATTGAAAGCAAACTTCAACAAAATGACATTCTTCCTTCAAACTAAACTTTGGAAAAATCTAAAGTACCTAAGGAAATTCTAATGATTCAAAAGAAAGACAAATGATGCTAAAACAAAGAAGAAGAACAAAAGGATTCTAAACAAAAGAAAGGATGCTTAACCAAAGAAAGGATGACCTCCAAGGTTCACACAAGGGGTCTATTTATAGATCCAAAGAGGGGGGATAAGGTTGATCTGATGAGGATTTGAGTCAGCAAATTAATTAGATACGATTTTGGAGAGATTCTCGCAATGGATATCCGGGGAGTAATGAAGGCCGCTCAAGGCCGCGGCCTTGAATGTAGGCCGGATTAAAGGCCGGCGGCTTTGCTTCTTTTTGAGGCGGTTTAAAGGCCGGCTCAAGGCCGGCGGCCTTGAATGTAGGCCGGCCCAAGGACGGCGGCCTTCAGTGCAATCCTTCGCTCACTTCTTCAATTTTGTGAAAAACTCCTCCAATTAACTTGTAATTTACTTTTGGGTCCTCAAAACCTGTATTTTCACAATAAATACCATTAAGTATCATTTCTTTATATTTTCTTATAATATTAAAATAAATTTAATATAAGTCCAAAAGAAAATATAAGTATAATGTGATCTTATCACTTCCTCTCCTTTTCCTTTTGATCTTGACTTTTATATTCCTTTTTCTTCTCATTGTCTTTTGCTCTCTCACTCTCACTCTGCTTTTCACTCACTTTGTGTTTTGCAAACGACTGTTGTAGCTGCAACTGGTCCTCATACACCTGCTTAGGTGTTAACGGTTTAAGATTAAAGCTCTTCCCTTAGGGGAACAAGTGTATACTTGTTAGAAAAGCCATCATGCACAACCTTCCTATCAAATTGCCATGGCCTCCCCAACAACACATGACATGCTTGCATTGGCACTACATCACATAACACCTCATCCTCATACCTACCAATGCGAAAACCAATCAAGGCTTGCTTACTCACCTTAGTCTCACCACTATCATTCAACCACTGCAATTTATATGGACTAGGGTATCTAACAGTTTTGAGCCCCAGCCTCTCAACAATAAATTGCTCATTACATTGGTGTAACTTCCTCCATCAATGATCAAACTACAGATGTGATCTCCTAGATAGCATCTAGTATGAAATATATTCTCTCTTTGCACCTCCTCTTCTTCCTTCACCTGCACATTCAAAGCTCGCTTCACTACTGCCACTAGCCTTCCCATTGCAGGCTCCTCATCATCACTAGCATCCTCTAATGGAGGCATATCATCTTCTTCACTATCCCCTCAGTCTCATACTCCCCATCATCACGCAAAATCATCACACACCTATTTCGACATTGACTAGCAATATGGCCTCTACCTTGACATTTAAAACATCTAATGTCACGATTTCTAGAAGTAGAAGAATCAGGGTTACCTTGGTTACCAGGAGTAAAACCCACTTGCCTCAGCTCCCCTTTTGGTTTGGTGGGTAAAGGCTTTTCTTCCTTCTTCCATTGATTAGTCTTCCAAGTGGGTGAACCATTACCATGCTGAAACCGTGCATTACTACTACCTCTCCTCTTGTGCTGGTTCTCAACCTTTATAGCCATGTGAACCATATCCTCCAATTCTACATAATGCTGCAATTCAACCACATTTTTTATTTCTCTATTCAACCCCGTAAGAAATCTAGCCATTGTAGCCTCTCTATCCTCCTCTACATTCGCCCTAATCATAGTGACTTCCATCTCCTTGAAATACTCATCTACACTTCGGCTTCCCTGCCTTAGAGTTTGCAACTTGTTGTGCAATTCACGATAGTAATACGCAGGCACAAACCGCTTCTTCATCACTCTTTTCATCTCTTCCCAAGACTCAATAGGGGCTCGCCACTCCTTCTCCTATTCAACATTAGTTGATCCCACCACACTATAGCATAATCCGAAAACTCAATGGCAGCAAGTTTTACTTTCTTTCGCTCACTATAGTTGTGACAATCAAACACCATCTCCACCTTTTTCTCCCATTCTAAGTACGCTCGGGATCATTCTTTCCTTGGAAAGGAGGAATCTTCATCTTTATGCTACTCAATTGATCATCCTCTCTATTCCTATCTCCTCTATCGTCCCAATCCTTAGTTCCTCTATTCCGACCACTAATATCCTCTATAACTCTCCGATAGAAGGCTCATCAAAGTCATCATCTGACATTTCATCTCCACCCCTCGTACTCTCCTAGAACAACTCTCCCTCTTACGCCCTTGGAATACATTTGTGGATTACTCTAGTCTTTGCTCTACCGTCTCATGAATTTGTTCCATTCCCTCTTGGAACATCCTCTTCATTTCCCCCCTCAACGCCTCAATTACTAAACCCAGCATCAAACCTTCCCCTCTCACCTTCAAGAGAATGTTGTCTCGACATAGTCCCTACAGAAAAGATTAGTACTAACACAAAATATATATAATTAAACCTCACGATACACTCCCTTACGTGTTTCGCTTAAATGATGATATGATACAGTCACTCGTCTATTTCTCACAAATAATGATGATATCAACTCGCCAATTTCCTCTTCTCAATTCTCTTGGAACTAACCCGAACTACACCAATTTCCTTTCGTAGAATTCAAAACAACTCTAGGGTTCGTAAATTTTTCCTCTATTTTTCTATCGGATTTTTTTTTTGTCTTAGTTATTGCTCTTGATCACGTTTTTTTTTCTTTTCTTTTCTCTTCTTTTTCTTTTTTTTTTGTGATTTTTACTCTCTTTTTTTTTTAACAATCGCCTAGTCGATATTACACTATCAAAAGACAATCAATACTACGAAATTGAATACGATAATTGATATGAACGATTGGAGTTAGGGTTTTGATATTACCTCCTCAAACCGAACTGATGTTTTGACAAACCTAAGCTCTGATACCAAACTGATACGAACCACGCCACCCGTGACGAAACCCAATACCAATACGTTCGGAAATTCGTTGCCTAAGACGCCCAAACACCTAAAGTGGAAACCGCAACCCGTTGTCTATAAGCGAGACAAGAACCTTGGTATAAAAATGAAGACGTCACAATTGGGATGGAATACCGATTGATAAGTCAGGATGAACGCCACGGAAATTAATCTGATAAGTTTGATTTAGTTCTTGAAGAACCAAGAGAGGTGCCTCTCAAAAGTGTTTAATGTTCAATGATGTAAATTCTAAGTTGTTCTAAAACCCTAGGAGCTTTTATACTAGGGTTACAATTCGTGAAAAACAAGTCCAAAATGACGTAGCTTGATAAGTTGCGTAAAAACACGAAACGGGAAAAAGCTGGGGGCGGGGGATACACGGCCGTGTACACGCCCGTGTACTTTGGCCGTTTTACTTTTCTGATGTGCCTAAACACACTTTAAAAGCACATCCAAAAGACTTAAGAAAAGATTTTCTCAAGTTAGGCAAAATCGGATAAAAAAAAAATGGCACTTTTCAAATGAAACCCTAAATGATGAAATGATGAAATTCAAAACAACTAATGATATAATTGAATACCACAATGGAAAGGGATTCTAACAAACTCTAATTTCATATAATCCACGCAAATGAACCCTCAATTTGATAAAAGAAAACCGTAACAAAACAATCCCTTTTTCAATGGTGAAAATCACGTTAACAAGGAAATCCTTAAAGATGAATTGAATCAACTTGATATTCCTTCAAATAATCACAAGAATTCGTGGATAACAACAAGTAAATCTGACCAAGAATGTTCTAATCCAACCCTAGATATTACACACTAGAGAAGAAAAAGAAACACAACAAGTAGGAATTGATATGACTCACAAAATTCCAATTGTTGCACTCGCCACAATTTCAACTCTTGGGATTGAAATTGATAAGAGAATTTTGGATTAGGAAACCCTAAGCCCTCTCACGAAAATTTTGTGAAGTGTTTTTCTGAAAAATTAAGCCTCCTCAAAACCCTCTCTTAAGCAAGTATTTATACTTGCTGCTCCTAGGGTTAAAAAGTGCTCAAATTACAAGTTTGCCACTTTTAAGGTGGCTAGCCCTAAATGAAAATTACATGGAAATAAAAGTGTCCCCAAAACCAAAATAGAACTAAAATAGTTCATAAAGAAGAAATATATAAAATAAATGGTCTTCATGATGCCGGTCTTCTATAAGATCCATCGGCTTCAGCTCATCTTTCGGTTTAGGTCGGTCCATGGATAACCCACAAGCTGAGTCTGAGGGAGTTTGTCCATCGCCCTATGAAATAATGTAAGTGTGCCTGTTGGAATATATAATACATAAATAAGAGGAAAAGAAGTTAGATAACAAATAATTTCGGGTCGATTTGCTCAAAATTTGGCCCTCATCGCAAAAATTCGAAATCCTTTAGTTCTTCCCCTTTAATGATAGGTCTTGTTCGGATTTGATTCCTATCATTTTCTGTGAACATTCTGGTCACATACACGACCGTTGTACTTTCTGGTCGTGTTTTCTTTCTGTGGATTTACTTGTCTCCATTACACGGCTGTACCTTTTAGCCGTGTATGATTCTGTGCAATCTTGG
The DNA here is from genome assembly GCA_037954665.1 of Laguncularia racemosa. Taxonomy (NCBI): domain Eukaryota; kingdom Viridiplantae; phylum Streptophyta; class Magnoliopsida; order Myrtales; family Combretaceae; genus Laguncularia; species Laguncularia racemosa. The sequence goes on from JBBMOL010002583.1 coordinate 17,007, forward strand.
AATTCCTACACGGAGTGCCTTGAAAGTACACGCCCTTTCAACCCTTGTCCGGTGTGACTTGTATAAAAGCAAGGGTCTTCCCATGGTTTTTCCAAACTGTTCCAAAACTTCATGATTTCTCTAATCCTTTCCGGCTTCATGGACATCCTTTATCAACCGTTAAGTGCTTCCTTGAGTCGTTTTGCTCGACTTCTTGTGATCGGTCCAGGCGGAACTTCAAGAAGATCCACATTCCTTCTTTCGGTTTGACTCTCATCATGGATCTCATCATTTAGTTTTTACGAATAGAACAATCTTGATTTCATCATCCCAAACGTTGAGGAAATCAATTCGTGATAGCTTAGGTTCCATTCGGCGTGTTCGATTGGGGTTGGGTTACATTTAATTCATTCGATTCAATTTTGATTCTAGGGTTTGAATCCTTATTGATCGTTAGGTCTTAGATCGATATCTAGGGTTCGCGTCACTAAGTTCATCATTCCTAAACTATTTTATCTTATTTTTAGGCATCATTTCTATCCTAAATCTTCCATTAGAACCTCTCTTTAGGTGTGAAAAGTAAGGCCCCAATTATGTGCAAAACAACAAAGCAAAACAATTATAAAAAGGAGGGAAAAAAACTTAAGTTATCCTAAGTAAAACCCTCTATTTCCCATGCCACTTTATAATCTTTTCATTTGATTTTCCTCATCCAACTTTCCACCAAACTCACCTAATATTCTACTAGAATAACAGAAAGTCACACCTTCAATTTGCCCACACATAACTCCAAAACTGACAAAGGTTTCCAAGCCCACTTATTCAATGCATTAAGGTAAGAAATTTTACATGAAGTTTAAATAATTTCTAACTCTCTTAAGGAAGTTATTAATCTTACCTATTTTCTCTATTTTTAGGGACTTTATTATAGGTTTTCAAGGATTTCCCTCTAATCAAGGCAATCTTTAAATTAACCTTAGTTATCTCCGTAGTACATCTTGTATAAGTATACTAACATCCTTATTTGAAAAAGTTATAGGTTCCATCAAAACCCCACTTCAAGAAACTCTACCTTCGTAAGATTATTTTTATTTTTCTTTCTTTAGAATGTTTTTGAGTAAATAGATATATATTTGAACCTTTAATAATTACAAAAATTTAAAAGAAAAGATTATTAAAGGGTATTTTCTTGAACCTTGACGACTTATGACTATTTATGACCATTTTTACCCATTGAACTCCATTTGGACATGTTCTTGGGCATATTATTACCTTATTATAACATGAAAAATTGAGAATAAGACTTTCCTGGATAAGGACCCAAGCGTAGACCCTTTAAAAACAAATGATCTTTGAACAAAAGACCTAGTAAAATAAAATACTTTAAAGACTTTAATAAGATATAAGGTTAACATGGGATGTTAGAGTGCTTATCTTAATAATAGTTAAAATAATGAATTACTTGTGTTACATGAAAGGTCGTTTTTAGTGGGACCTTAAGTTGGATTTAACTTAGAACCCTAAACTTTCCCTTTTTTTAAATACCTACTGGTTTTTCCCGAAGAATCCAACCAATGGTGAGAATCCTCAAAATAGTATTTAAAAGGGGTGGAGAAGAAACATTAGAATAATATTTTACACGCCGTCCCTTGAAAGTACAGCCTCTTCAAAAACCGTTCCGGTGTGCTTGTATAAGAGCAAGGGGTTTTCCCCATGGTTGTTCCAACCGTTCCAACTTATGATTGCCCAATCCTTTTGGCTTCAGGGCCCCTTTATCAACCCGTTAAGTGCTTCCTTGAGTCGTTCGCTCGACTTCTTGTGATCGGTCCAGGCGGCACTTGAAGGGGATCCACATTCCTTCTTCCAGCTTGACTCTCATCAGGGAAATCCATCATTCCCCTCCTCTTGAAAAGGATTTTTCCTCAAATCGTCACCTACATCAAAGGACTTATATCAGTAACATTAATGTGGCACTTACTTGAAAACTCACCAGGCAAATCTATCTTGTATGCTTTGTTGTTGATGCGCTCAAGAACTTGAAATGGTCCATCGCCCTAGGAAGTAGTTTAGTTTCGACGCTGCACGAGAAATCGCTCTTTGCGCATGTGAACCCAAACCCCCAATCTCCAGGATCAAAAACAGCTTGTCGACGACCCTTTTTGGGCTTGTTTCACATACTGCTCTTTTCATCGTTCAATGTTTCAGCCTTACCTTCTCGTGGATCTGTTTAACAAATTCGGCCTTCTTCGTGCCATCTAAATTAACATAACTCAGAAATAGGCAAAGGGTGATAAATCCAAAGGAGTTAGTGGAATTAAACCATACACAATTTAGAAAGGGAAAATTTAGTACAAAATGCACTGAAACGTTAAAAGCAAATTTAACATGCGGCAAACAATCTTCCCAACCCCTTAATATTCTTTTTAATTACAGCCCTCAACAAAGTAGAAAAGGTTCGATTCACTACTCAGTTTGATGGGTCAATCTGTGGATGACAAGTAGTAGAAAACAATAACATAGTTCCTAACTTAGCCCACAAAGTCTTCCAAAGTAGCTTAAGAACTTAGCATCCCTATTTGATACAATTGTTCTAGGCATCCCATGCAATCGCAACAAACTTCCCTAAAGAAAACTTAGCAATATTAAAAAGCATCATCCGTTTTGTGACAAGGAATGAAATGTGCCATTTTAGAAAACCTATCAACAACTACAAAAACAGAACCCCCGACCATGTCTAGACCTGGTAATCCTAACACAAATCCATAGAAATATCTACCCAAGACTCATGGGGAAAATGGGAAAGTGGGGTGTAAAGCCTTGAGGTTGGACTCTAGATTTCACTTGCTTACATGTGACACATCCCTCACAAATCCTCTCAACATCTCGTTTCATGTGAGGCCAATAGAAGTGTTCCTGCAATACCCCTAATGTTTTAGCTACTCCAAATGCCCCCCATTAAACTCCTCCAGAGACTCCCTCACAAGTAATTCTCTTAGAGAAAAAAATTTGGGAATGCACAGTTTACTCTCCCTAAACAAGAATCCGTCATGTTTATAAAATTTTCCATGCCCCACTCTTCTCACATTGCACATACTCCTCACAAAAATCTCGATCAACAGCATATAACTCCTAAATGTGCTCAAAAAAACCAGAAGTCTAGAACTAAGAGTAGAGATAAGAGTATACCTTTTAGAAAGTGCATCAGCAACTACATCTCTTTACCTTGCTTGTAAGGGGATGACATATGGAAATGTTTCGATGAACTCCACCCAACGAGCATGCCTTTTTTTTCAGTTTTGTGTTCCCCCTTCAAATACTTCAAAGATTCATGATCATGTGGATCATGAACTCTTTTGGCCAAAGGTAGTGTTGCCACGTCCCCAAAGGGCTCGAACAATGCATATAGCTCCTTGTCGTAAGTAGGGTAATTAAAGGGTTGCCCCACTTAGCTTTTTCCGCTAAAGAATGCAACGGTTTTCTCTCCTACATAAGCACTGCTCCAATACCTAATCCTGAAGCATCACACTCCAATTTTGAAACGTTTTTAGCAAAAGTTATGTAAAGCAAGTAACGGCGCCTGAGTCAATTATTTTTAAGCGCCTAAAAGGCCTTCTCTTGTTGCTCTCCCCAGCTGAACCCCACGTTCTTCTTAATTACCTCAGTAAGTGGTGCTACAATGGGGCTGAAATCCTTCACAAATCTCCTTTTAAAAGCTCGCTAGTCCATGGAAAAATCCGCACATTACTTACATTGGTGGACTAGGCCATTCTTGGATCGCACAACCTTTTTTCATCAACATGTATCCCTGCGCACTAACAACAAAGCCAAGGGAAAAACAAGTTTGTGTGTGCAAAAAGTGCACTTCTTGAGGTTGGCATATAATTGTTCCTTTCGAAGCACTTCTAAAACATCCCTCAAGTGTGACATATGATCTTCCAAACTTTTGCTGTAAATAAGAATATCATCAAAATAGACAACCACAAATTTTCCCAAAAAAAGTCCTCAAAACATGGTTCATAAGTCTCATAAAAGTACTAGGTGCATTTGTTAAACCGAAAGGCATTACTAACCACTCCCTACAATCCATATTTTGTCTTAAATGCAGTTTTCCATTTATCACCCACTTTCATTCTAATTTGGTGATATCCACTTTTTCAGATCAATTTTAGAAAAGACACTAGACCCATGTAACATCTCTAACATGTCATCTAAGCGAGGAATTGGGATGATGATACTTTACCGTAATGTTGTTGATGGTGCGGCAGCCAACACACATCCTCCATGTCCCCTCCTTCTTAGGCACCAAAATCACAGGCACTGCACATGGACTCATGCTCTCTCTCACTACCCCCTTTCTCCATTAATTCATCGACCTACCTTTGGAGTTCCTTTGTCTCCTCCGGATTGCTCCTGTAAGCTGGCTTTTTTTAGAATCGATGCTCCGGTACAAGATCAATCTGGTGCTCAATACCACGAATAGGTGGAATCCCTTTGGAATCTCCTCAAAATAGACATCTTCAAAGTCCTGCACAAGAGACACAACCACACTAGACAAAGAGTTAGATAATTCGTTAGTATCAAACAGTTTCTTTAAAAACCAGTAACAACATAGGTTTGCCTCATCACTACGCTCTCCTTACTATACTCGATCTTGCCACATAACTCTCCTTTTGCAAGGGTGCCCTCTCCTTTTTTTACTCACCACCAAAGTTGATCCCCCCTTTAACTTGGCCTCTCACACTCTTTCTAGCCTTCTTTTCCTTTTTCCTTTTGATCTTGACTTTTAAAATTCCTTTTTTTTTCTCATTGTTTTTTTGCTCTCTCACTCTCACTCTGCTTTTCACTCACCCTTTTGTTTTGCAAATGACTATTGTAGCTGCAACGGTCCTCATACACCTGCTTAGGTGTTAACAGTTAAGATTAAAGCTTTTTCCCTTTGGGGAACAAGCGTATACTTGTTAGAAAAGCTATCATTGCACAACCTCCTATCAAATTGCCATGGCCTCCCCAACAACACATGACATGCTTGCATTGGCACTACATCAAATAACACCTCATCCTCATACCTACCAATGCGAAAACCAATTAAGGCTTGCTTACTCACCTTTGTCTCACCACTATCATTCAACCACTGCAATTTATATGGACTAGGGTGTCTAACAGTTTTGAGCCCCAGCCTTCAACAATTAAAATTGCTCACTACATTGGTGCAACTTTTCCCCCATCAATGATCAAACTACAGATGTGATCTCCTAGATAGCATCTAGTATGAAATATATTCTCTCTTTGAAACCCCCTCTTCTTCCTTCACCTGCACATTCAAAGCTCGCTTCAACTACTGCCACAGCCTTCCCATTGCAGGCTCCTCATCCTCACTAGCATCCCAAATGGAGGCATATCATCTTCTTCACTATCCCCCTCAAATCTCCATACTCCCCATCATCACGCAAAATCATCACACACCTATTTCGACATTGACTAAGCAATATGGCCTCTACCTTGACATTTAAAAAATCTAATGTCACGATTTCTAGAAGTAGAAGAATCAGGGTTACCTTGGTTACCAGGAGTAAAACCCACTTACCTCGCTCCCCTTTTGGTTTGGTGGGTAAAGGCTTTTCTCCTTTTTTCCATTGATTAGTCTTCCAAGTGGATTGAACCATTACCTTGGGTTTAAACCGTGCATTACTACTACCTCTCCTCTTGTGCTGGTTCTCAACCTTAAAAGCCATGTGAACCATAAACCTCCAATTCTACATAATGCTGCAATTCAACCACATTTTGGATTTCTCTATTCAACCCCGCAAGAAATCTAAACCATTGTAGCCTCTCTAACCTCCTCTACATTCGCCCTAATCATAGTGACTTCCATCTCCTTGAAATACTCATCTACACTTCCGGCTTCCCTGCCTTAGAGTTTTTCAACTTGTTGTGCAATTCACGATAGTAATACGCAGGCCCAAAAAACCCCTTCTTCATCACTCTTTTCATCTCTTCCCAAGACTCAATTTGGTGGCTCGCCAACCCCCTTTTAAAATT
>JBBMOL010002584.1:0-23021 GCA_037954665.1 Laguncularia racemosa
TCCCCCTTCAATTTGGGCCTCTCACCTCTTTCTACCCTTTCCCTCTTTTTCCTTTTGATCTTACCTTTATATTCCTTTTTTTTCTCATTGTCTTTTGCTCCTCACTCTCACTCTACTTTTTCACTCACCTTGTTTTTGAAACGACTGTTGTACTGCAATTGACCCTCATACATTTGCTTGGTTTTAAAGGGTTTTTAAGATTAAATTTTTTTCCCTTGGGAACAAGCATCCCGTTAGAAAGCCACAGAAAAACCCTTTCCCCATAAAATGCCAGCCTCCCCAACAACCATACATGCTTCATTGGCACTAATCACAAAACCACCTCATCTTAACCCTTCCCAAATGCAAAACAATAAAGGGCTTGCTTACTCCCTTAGTTCCCCATCATTCAACCACTGAAATTTATAGGACTAGGGGTCAAACAGTTTTGACCCCACCTCTCAAAATAAAATTACTCACTACATTGTTCAACTTCCCCCATAAATAATCAAACACAAATGGATCTCCTAATAACATCTAGTATGAAAAATATTCTCCCTTTTGACCTCCCTTCTTCCTTCACCCACATTAAAGCTCTCTTCACACGCCACTAGCCTTCCCTTTTCGGGCTCCTCATCACACACATCCCAAAATGGAGGCATACCCTCTTCTTCACTATCCCCCTCATCTCATACTCCCATCATCCCCAAAAAATAAACAAAACCCTATTTTGGACATTGACTAAAATATGGCCCTACCTTAAACTTTTAAAACATCTAATTCATGATTTCTAAAAAGTAAAATTCGGGGTTAACTTGATTACCAGGAAAAAAAACCCGCTTCCCCTCAGCTCCCCCTTTTGTTTGGTGGGAAAAGGGCTTTTTTCCCTTTTCTCCTTGATTTTTTTTTTCCAAGGGGATAACCATTCCCCTGTTGCAACGTGTTTTACTCCCCTCTCCTCTTTGCGGGTTCTCAACTTTTTATAGCCTTGGGGACCAATCCTCCTTTCTACATAATGCTGCAATTCAACAACATTTTGGATTTCTCTATTCAACCCCGCAAAAATCAGCCATTTTACCCTCTCTATCCCCCTCTAAAAATTTGCCCAAAACATAGGACTTCCATCTCTTGAAATACCATCTCACCCGGGTTTCCCTGCCTAAGAGTTGCAACTTGTTGTGCAATTCACGATAGTAATACGCAGGACAAACCGTTTTCTCACACTCTTTTTCTCCTTCCCCCAGACTCAATGGGTGGCTCCCACTCCTCCCTTTTAAACATTAGTTGATCCCACCACACTATACATAATCCGAAAACTCAATGGCAGCAAGTTTTCCCTTCTTTCCCCCCTATATTTGTGACAATCAAATACCATCCCACCTTTTTCTCCCACTCTAAGTACCCCTTGGGATCATTTTTCCCCTTGGGAAAGGGGGAATTTCACTTTATGCACTCACTTTATCTTCCCTCTATTTCTATCTTCTCTACTTCCCAAACTCTAGTTCCCTATTCCCACCACTATACCTCTTAAATCCCAAAAAGGCTCATAAAAACATCATCCGACATTTTATCTCCACCACCGGGACTCCTCTAGAACGACTCCCCTCTTACCCTGGAATACGTTTCTGGGTTGCCAGTCTTTCTTTAAAACCCTCCAGAATTTGTTCATTTCCTCTGGGAAAACCTCTTCATTTCTCCCCTCAACGCCTCAATTACTAACCTAGCACAAAAACCTTCCCCTCCCACCTTCAGGGGAATGTTGTCTCGACATAGTTCCTCAAAAAAAAATTTTACAACAAAAAATATATAAATCAAACCCACGATCACTCCCCCTTTGTGTTTCGCTCAAAGATGAAAACACACAGTCACTCGGTATTTCACAAACAAAAATGAATCACTCGCCAAATTCCCTCCTCAATTTTCTTTGGGAAAAAAACCCCAACTACACAATTTTTCCTTCCGTAAATTCAAAAAAACTCTAAGGTTCGAAATTTTCCTTATTTTTCTATCGAATTTTTTTTTCCTGGGTTGTTGCTCTTTATCACGTTTTTTTTTCCTTTTTTTTCTCTTCTTTTTTTTTTGGGGTTTATTTTTTTTCTTTTTTTTTTTTTAAAAGACGTAAATACACACTTCCAAAAAAACAATTAATATTGCGGAATTGATCTAACCATGGATATAAATTGGGTTGGGTTTTTTTAATTACCCTTTCCCCAAAGAAAATTTTTGACAAACCAATCTATAAACCCAAATTAGAACACCCAACCCCGGACAAACCCAATACCCAAACGTGGGGAAATTCTTGGTTTAAATCCTAAACCCCAAAGTAAACCCCCCGCCCTTTCATAAGGGGAACAAAATTGGTATAAAATGAAACCCAAAATCGGGATAAAGACCGTTTGTAAGGGGGATGAACCCAGGGAAATCAAACCGATAAGTCGATTTAGTTCTTGAAGACCAAGAGAGGTGCCTCTAAAAAAAGTGTTTAATGTTCAAAGAGTATTTTGTTCATTGTTCAAACCCTGGGAGCTTTTTACTAGGGTTACAATTCGGAAAAACAAGTCCAAAACATTATTTAAAATAAGGCATAAAAAGGGAAAAAACAGAACAGCTGCCGGAAAGGGAACACGGCCGGTACCTTTATACAACTTCTGGCAACAAACCCCCGTTACACGACGGAAATTTTTTCTGTGCACTTTCCCCGGTCACAAACACACCGGTTTTCGGTCGTGTATTTTTCTGTAATTTGCTTGTCTTCATACACCCCGTGAATTTTGGCTTGTATTTTTCTGTGATTTGCTTTGACTCCATACACCCGTGCCTTGAAAGTAACCCCCTTTTCAACTCTGCCCGGGTGTCTTGTTAAGAGAAAGGGGTCTTCCCATGGTTTTCCAAACCTTCCAACTTCTGATTGCCCCAAAACCTTTCCGGGTTTTTGACATCCTTTATCAACCCTTTAAGTGCTTCCTTGAGTCTTTCGCCGACTTCTTGTGATCGTCCAGGGGGCACTTTAAGAGGATCCACATTCCTTTTCTACTTACTCTCATCATGGATCTCATCAAAATAAGACTTTTTTTTTTTTTTTATAAAGAGTCACTAAGCGAGGAGTTTTCCACTACCACCTCTTTCATCAGGTGTTGACAAGCTTTCAAAGAAACTTTCAAGACAATATGCAAGCTAAAGAAGAGACTCGAAGTAGACCTGTTTAATCTGTCCCTTAAACTCGACTCACTTTCAAAATCCCAATTCTTGAGCAAAAAACAAGGGAAATTTTGTATTATAGGGATTTTAAACTACTTTATTTTAATTTCGTATTCTCATCACAACAGCAAGTGAGTAAGACACCAAAGCAATCTAAATTTTCAATTAAAACATAACAGATGCTATCGCAATAATCTTTTAAATTTCTAGAATTTTTAGTCAACAATTTTTCACAATTTTTTTTTTTGCCTCAAAATAGCCATATACATGAGGACAATTTCATTTAAGTGATAGAGAAGATCAGCAATGGAATGTCATAAGAATAAATCACAGATATACACATCAATCATTTACTCAAACCTCCGTTCCAATTCTATTCTCCTTATCCTTCCCTACACTTATATTGAACAGGTGCCTCACTGTTCCTAAGCAGTTTCAAAAGAAGGAATATAATAACATTTAAAAAAGGAAAAAACAGGTAACTTCCCTGGTTCCAGTTTTGCTAGCAGCAAAAGAGAATTCAACCCATGCAATCATGAGAGAGTCATCTTGTCAAGATCAGCCTGCGGAAATGGGCAAGGTTGGCCCCTGGAACTGTACGCCGCCGCCGTAAACATATGAGACCCTCAAGGCAACTTAAAGGCCGGAAGCCTTTTAGAGTGAAATGCCTAGCCTTGTTTAAATGTAATGGGCCGTTACTTTCCAGCATCCTAGCATCTCCTGTTTTTTTTTTTTTTTACTGGAAAAAGAAGAAAGATAAGAAAGGAAAAATCAAAAATCAAAAATCAAAACTATTGTATACCATTGTACCGCATGGGGGCTGCCTCCCATTGAATCGCCCCCCCTTTTAAAAGTTTATAGTTGCCGGCCCGACTATTAAGGTCCTGCACGATGGCATTTTCACAGATCCCCAGAAGTGGTCTCTTTATCAATGTTGTACACTTCATAAAATTCTTAATGAAGACTACCGTTTACTGTTTAAAAGTGCGGTTATCTTCTTCTCTTCTTTCAACTCAAACGACACCATAATGAAAAACATTGGTAATAAAAAAATGGTCCAGACCCGGGTTTTTAACTTACCTGCAACAGCTTCAATCAAGAGTTGTACAATAAGAACTTCTGAGCGACCAACAAGAACTCTCGTTGCAAGATGTTCCTATCATGCCATCGCTTTGCTCTCTCCTTGTAAAATCCCTCCCACATTTTCATATGCTTCCTCTCTCATCTCAGCCATCCTGATCAATTGGAGCACCTCCTCTTTCACCTATACTTGCAACTCAAAGTTAAGGTATTTTAAGGCCCACTATGCCTTGTGCTCAAAGCTCTACAAGGAAGTGACATGATTTATGATAAACAATCTTGTAGGGGACATTCTAAAAGGGTTTTAAAAGCAGTTCATTAGCCCTCAATGCATCATCAAGTTTTAATATACCTAATCCTTTCGGGATGCCTAACAAATTTCTCTAAGATACGCTTTATTTTCCCTATTGATTGGACACCTCACCTGTCCACAAAGTCTGTGATGAATACGGGGTTGCAATTTTATGAGTAACTCCATAATTTTACAATAAGTTTTCAAATTGCCTGTTGCAAAAATGTGTCCCCGCATCCAACTTTATGATAGCTCTAGGTACCCCAAATCTTGAAAATATGATCTGTTACAAAAAATCTAATAACTACCCTAGCATCATTAGTTAAAAAGAGCAATCGCTTCTTACCCATTTGGACACATAATCTACCAGCTAAAGTAGTATTTTATTTGAAAAGTAGGGGGAAAAGGCCCAGAAGTCTATTCCCACTACATCAAAAAGCACACTACAAGAATATTGTTTTGTGGAAATTCATGTCCGTCTTGAAATATAGCCAGTCCATTTAGCATTGTTGGCACAAGTTAAATGAAGTTCCTGCAATCATGAAACACACACATCACTCGCTAATAATACCTAATACGAATAAACCCCTCCGCAAGATAAATTTTTGCTGCTGTACTTTCAACCCCAAATGTGACCTCCTGTTTCTTGGAGTGACCAGTGCTGTATATGCTAAGCTATTCAATTTCAGCACACATTGTCTAATTACCATGTCGGCACAGAATTTAAACAAATATGGCTCATCCCAAAAATAATACTTCACATCATGCAAAATTTCTTTTTCTGTTGGAATTACGCACCATATTGGTATGATTTTGCTAACTAAGTAATAAACTATGTCAGCATACCAAGGAAATTCATGGATGTCTATTGCATGGGGCAAAGCTCTATCATGGAATTTTTCATTGATGTTGGTTCTAAACAATCATATTCCAAATGGGATAAATGATCAGCAACGCTCATTTTTCACTCCCTTTTTATCCCAAATTTTAAGGTCAAATTCATGCACCAATAGAATCCACGAATAACCTGGGTTTAGCATCAACTTTAGTAAATAAATACTTAAGAGCACAATCTGTGTAATACTATTACTTTAGAACCTATCCAGTAAGGCATAAACATATCACAAGCAAATATCCTTCTAATAGCTCTTTTTCTAATTGTGGCAAAGTTTTTTTAGGCCTTGTTCAAGGTTTCTACTTGCATATTAGATAGCATGAAAGATCTTACCTCTTCTTTGCCCTAGCAATGCCCACGGCATATCGCTAGCAACACACAACATCTCAAGAAGCTCCAACCTGGATGCTATAGAATTTGATTATACCCAGAAATAACCATCAAGGAAACATAATAAATCATGCCCCTGCGATTATTTCTAACATTGATCAATGAAAGGAAAGGGAAAGTGGTCTTTACACGGAGGCATCATTCAATTTTTCAATAATCTATGCAAACTCGCTCACCCTGTCTCATCAGTACGGGTTTGGGATCAATTCGTTGGCAATCGTCCTTTACCACAGTCATGCACCTTTCTTTGGCAACTACTGAACTAACTAACCATTTATCTATCAAGATAGGATAAATAATACGCTGCATATAGTCAGCTAAGCACTTCCATCCTTGACATACCTCCTGAGAGTAGGGTTTAAGTCGTCTCTGTGGTTTGAGCTGTGGGTTGCACTTGGCCTCCATCAATATTTGTGGAGTGTCAAATCAAAGGTCTAATTCCCTTGATGTCTACATAGTTCCACCCATGGCTTCTTTATGTTTCACTCAGAACGCTTAGGAGCTGTGCACCTGATCATCTAGTCAAAGAAGAAGAAACAATTACTCTGGCAAAAAAAAGTTTTCTACATTCCAACCAATCACAGCATACTTAAACATCCCAGGCACAGGAATCATAACCAGCCCTGGGGTTAGTTACCCATCCTTCATCGTTATCATCATCGTGACCCCAGCTCCACATCGATACGAGACAAGCAATCAAAAATTGTATAGTCCGATTCTTCAAGGGGTTCAACCCACAACCACCCTCCCCACCTCAAAATCCCAAAGAACCCTCGATCCATTGTTTCCCACACTGCATTCTCTTCCATGAAACACCACAGGAAAGCTCATGACCAATAACAATAGTGTATCATGAAAATTACAGTCCTCCAATTACCTATGGCAGCCTCATCATACACATTAAACGTGACAAGTAAATCCATAAATAACACCAAAGTAAGCTTACCTTATTCCACAACAATTAAGGCTTTACCGTTGCAAGGAACGTCAACCAAAGATCATGGGTACCACTTTATCCTCCTCCATCTCCAAGACGCTATAACGACAAACTGGAAAGAATGAAATTTATCTACTTCACTATGACATTTTCGTTCACAATCCCTCTTGGGTATCTTGATGCTCCTATCATAAGTTTACAAGGAAACATGAGTTCCCATACACTCCTTAATCTCCAAGCCCAATTTTCTGAAAAAAGTAGAGGCATTAAATATATCCTTGCACCAGAGTCAAAAAGAACTTATCAAAATGAAAATTGCCTAAGGTGCAGAACAGAAAAACTTCCCTTGATCTCTTTGTTTCTTGGCAAATTAGGAAAATCATATGTAAGATCATTGACATTCCCTGTAATCATCACTGGTTTCTTTCCCCTCAATTCTTCCTCTTCCTTTGTGAGTAAATCTACATGAACCTAGCATATGATGCCTCTGCTGAAGTGCTTCTACCAAAGGATGTTGATTTGCAGCTTCTTGAAAACGATCAGGAATTTTGGCAAATTGGGCATCCAGCTGGGGTTGCTCTCATCTTCCTAAAAAGTACAAGAGGAACATTAAGGTTTTTACCTATGATGAGTTCTGCTTTTGGTTCCTCTACCATTTACCTCCCATTAATATCTGTCTCTGAACTCTCACTGTTGTTTTCTTGTGAGTCAACTTTCTCCAACACCCTACCACTCCTCAACATTATTGCATTGATACCTTTGGGTTTCTCCTCAGGTGTTGCTGGGGCAAAAGAAAAACTAGATGGTCCCCTATTGCTCTGCTGTTGAGAGATTTGGCTAATCTGACCCTCTAGATTCCTGATTGTGGCTTGGTTTAATTTTTGCAACATGGTATCTGATAACAACTCACGCCCCCACCGTGACGAAACCTCAATACCAATACGTTTCGGAAATTCGTTGCCTTAAGGCGCCCAAACACCTAAAGTGTAAACCGCGACCCGTTGTCAATAAGCGAGACAAGAACCTTGGTATAAAATGAAGACGCCACAATCGGAAAAGACCGAATGATAAGTCGGATGACCCCACGGAAAATCAATCCGATAAGTCAAATTAGTTTCTTGAAGAACCAAGAGAGGTGCCCTTCTCAAAAGTGTATAATGTTCAAAGATGTCTAATCTAAGTTGTTCTAAACCCTAGGAGCTTTTAATACTATGGGTTACAATTCAATGTAAAAACAATCAAAAAAACAAAAAACAAAACGACGTAGTTTAGTTAAATGACATAAAATACGCGAAACAGAACAAGCAGCCGACAAGGAGATACACAGTCGTGTACAACGCCGTGTACTTTGGCCGTGCACTTTTCTATGTAACCTCTGGGTGTGTGGAAAAACAATATAACACGCCCTGTACTTTGCGCGTGTATCTTTTCTGTGCTACTTTGGTAACCATACACCTCGTGTACTTTAGGGAGCCGTGTATCTTTCGGTGCAATTCTGGCAACATACACGCCCGTGACTTTGGGCCGTGTATCTTTATGTGGATTTGCTTGACTCCAAAACGGCCGTTCCTTGAAAGTACACGCCCCTTCTCCTTCAACCTGTTTCCGGTGGACTTGTATAAGACAAGGGTCTTCCTATGGTTTTTCCATCCGTTCAACTTCATGATTGCCCCAATCCTACCCGGCTTCATGGACTTCCTTTATCAACTCCGTTAAGTGCTTCCTTAGTCGTTTTGCTCGACTTCTTGATGATCGGTTCCCAGGCGCAAAACTTCAATGAGGATCCACATTCCTTCTCTCCGGCTTAACTCTCATCATGAATCTCATCATTTCCCCTCCTCTTGAAAAGGATTTGTCCTCAAATCGTCACCTACGTCAAAGGACTCAGATCAGGAACATTAAATTGGCACTTACTTTGATACACAACCAGGCAAAATCTATCTGTATGCATTGTCGTTGATGCTCTCAAGACTTGAAAAGGTCCATCGCCTCTAAAGTAGTTTAGATCGATGCTGCAAGGAAACCCCTCTTTGCGCAATGTGAACCCAAACCTAATCTCCAGGTTTCAAAAATAGCTTGTCGACGACCCTTTTTGGCTTGTTTTCCCACATACTGCTAATGTTCGCGTACAATGTTTCAGCCTTGTTTGCCTTCTCATGGATCTGTTGAACAAATTCTGCCTTCTGTCTTGCCATCTAAATTACATACTCAGAAATAGGCCAAAGGTTAAAATCCAAGGAGTTAGTGGATTAAAACCCATACACAATTTCGAAAGTAAAAATTTAGTAGCAGAATGCACGTACGATTATAAGCAAATTCAAACATGGCGCAAACATCCTCCCCACTTTTAATATTCTATTAATACAGCCCTCAACAAGTAATAAAGTTCGATACCACTATCCCAGTTTGAACCATCAATCTGTGGATACGTAGTAAAAACAAAACTAGTTCCTAACTTAGCCCACAAAGTCTTCCATAAGTAGCTAAGAACTTTAGCATCCCTATCTGATACAATTGTTCTAGGCATACATTAATCGCAACAACTCCCTAAAGAATAAATTAGCAATATATACAAGCATCATGTTCGGTTTTGTGACAAGGAATGAACATGTGCCATATTAGAAAACCTATCAACAACTACAAAAACAGAATCCCGACAAGTCCTAGACCTAGGTAATCCTAACACAAAAAATCCATAGAAATATCCACTACCCAAGGCTCATGAGGAATGGGAAGTGGGGTGTAAAAGCCCTTGAAGGTTGAACTCTTAGATTTCGCTGTGCTTACATGTGAACACATCGCTCACAAATCCTCTCAACATCTCGTTTCATGTAAAGACTAATAGAAGTTTTCCTGCAATACCCCTAATGTATTTTGCTACTCCAAAGTGTCCCATTAAACCACCTCATGAGACTCCCTCACAAGTAATTCACTTAAAGCACAAATTGGAATGCCAGTTTACCTCCCTAAACAAGAATCCATCATGTTTTATAAATTATTCAATGCCCACTTTCTTCTCATCATAGCACATACACCTCACAAAAAATCCCGATCAGCAGCATATAACTCCTTAATGTGCTGCAAAACCAAGCATCTAAACTAAGAGTAAGATAAGAGTATACCTTCGAGAAAGTGCATCAGCAACTACATTCTCTTTACCTTGCATGTAGTGGATGATCATTTGGAAATGTTACCATGAACTCCACCCAACTACATGCTTTTGTTTAGCTTATTTGCCTTGCCCCTTCAAAACTTTCAAGATTATTATCGTGTGGATCACGAACTCTTTTTGGGGCCAAAGGTAGTGTTCCACGTCTCTAGGCTAAACCAATGCATATAGCTACCTTATCGTAAGTAGGGTAAATTCAGGTTGCCTTGCCTCCCCTAGCTTCTCGCTAAAGAATGCAATCGGCCTTCTCTCCTGCATAAGCACTGCCCCAATACCTAATCCTGAAGCATCACACTCAATTTCAAACTTTTAAGTAAAAGTTAGGTAAAAGCGAAGGAATGGTGCCCTGAGTCAACTTATTTTTAATGCGTCTGAAAGGCCTTCTCTTGTTCTCTCTACCAACTGAACCCCCCACGTTCTTCTTAATTACCACTCAGTAAGTGGGTGCTGCAATGGTGCTGAAATCCTTCACAATATCTCCTGTAAAAGCCGCTAGTGCCATGGAAACTCCGCACATTAACTTTAAATTGGTTGGACTAGGCTATATCTTGGATCGCACGAACCTTTCTTCAACCAACCTAATATTTCCCTGCGCACTAACAACAAAACCAGGAAACACAAGTTGTCTGTGCATAAATTGCACTCTTGAGGTTAGTCATATAATTGTTTCTTTCGAGCACTTCTAAAACATCCCTCAATGTGACATATGACTTCCAAACTTTTGCTTAAATAAGAATTTCATCAAAATAGACAACGCACAAATTTTCCAAAAATGTCCTTAAACAAGGTATTCATAAGTCCTCATAAACGTACTATGGAGGTGCCTTAGTTAACACCGAAAGGCATTACTAACCGCTCATAAACAATCCAATTTTGTCTAAACGCCAGTTTCCATTCATCACCTTCTTTCCATTCTAAATTTGGTGATATCCACTTTTTCCGATTCAATTTTTTAGAAAAGACACTAGACCCACCATGTAAACTCATCTAACATAATCATCTAAGGCGAGGAATGTGTATGACGATACTTTACCGTATTGTTGTTGATGGCGCGACAGTCAACACACAATCTCCATGTCCCCATCCTCCTTAGGCACCAAAATCACCGCACTACACATAGACTCATGTTCTCTCTCACGTACTCCCTTCTCCATAAATTCATCGACCCTGCCTTTTGGAGTTCCTTTGTCTCCTCTGGATTGCTCCTGTAACTGGGCTTGTTTGGAATCGATGCTCCGGGTACAAGGTTAATCTGGTGCTCAATTACCTCTAATAGAGGTAGTAATCCCCTTTGGAATCTCCCAGGGAAAGAACATTCTTCAAAGTCCTTGCACAAGAGATACAATCACACTAGCAAAGAGTTAGATAAGTCGTTAGTAGTCAAAATATTTCTTATAAAACCAGCAACAACATAGTTGCCTCCACTCCTCTCCTTACTACACCCTCTTGCCACACAACTACTCCTTTGCAAGGCTGCCCGCTCCTTTTCACCATCACCACCAAAGTTGATCCCCCCTTCAACTTGCCTCTCATACCCTTTCCAGCCTTCCTCTCCTTTTCCTTTTGATCTTGACTTTTATATTCCACTTTTCTTCTCCATTGTCTTTGCTCTCTCACTCTCACTCTGCTTTTTCACTCCACCCTTGTGTTTTGCAATGTCTGTTGTAAGATGCACTGATCCTCAGTACACTTGTTAGGTGGTTAAAGGTTTTAGATTAAAGCTCTTTTCCCTGTGAACAAGCGTATACTTGTTAGAAAAGCCATCATGCACAACCTTCCCTACAATTGCCATGCCTCCCCAAACAACACATGACATGCTAGCATTGGCAACTGCTACATCACATAACACCTCATCCTCATACCTACCAATGCGAACCCAATCAAGGCTTGCTTACTCACCTTAGTCTCACCACTTCAATTCAACCACTGCAATTTATAAGCGGACTAAGGTGTCAAACAGTTTTAGCCCCACCTCTCAACAATAAAATTACTCCAATACAATGGTGCATACTCCCCATCGAATAATCAAACTACAAATGTGATCTCCTAGATAACCTCTAGTATGAAATAAATTCTCACCTTTGCACCTCCAACCTCCTCGTCTTACCTTCCAACTGCACATTCAAAGCTCTCTTCACTACTGCCACTAACCTTCCCATATGCATGCTCCTCATCATCAACAGCATACTCTAATGGAGCCTATCATCTTCTTCACTATCCCCCTCAGTCTCATACTCTCCATCATCACAGCACAATCATCACAACGCCTATTTGCCATAACTACAATATGTCCTCTACCTTGACATTTAAAACATCTAATGTCACGATTTCTAGAAGTAAAGAATTCAAGGTTACCTTGATTACCAGGAGTAAGAACCCGCTTGTCTCACTCCCCTTTTGGTTTGGTGGTTAAAGGCTTTTTCTTCTTTTCTTTTCATTGTTATTCATCCAAGTGGATGAACCCTACTACCCTATGCAACCTTACATTACTACTACCCTTCCTCTGTGTTTGGTTTCTCATCTCAACCTTTATAGCCATGTGAACCATATCCTCCAATTCTACATAAAGTTGCAATTCAACCACATTTTGGAAATTTCTCTATTCACCCAACAAGAAATCTAGCCATTTAAGCCTCTCTATCCACTCTACAATCGCCCTAATCATAGTGACATCATCTCCTATGAAATACTCATTCCACACTTCTGCTTCCGCCGCCTCAAGTTTTGCAACTTGTTGTGCAATTCACGATAGTAAAGGAGGTACAAACAGCTTTCTTCATCACTCTCTTCATCTCTTCCCAAGACTCAATAGGTGGCTCGCCACTCCTTCTTCTATCAACATTAATTGTCCCACCAACACTATAGCATAAACTGAAAATTCAATGGCAAACAAGTTCACCTACTTTCTCCCACTATAGTTGTGACAAACAAACCACCATCTCCACCCTTTTCCCCAATTCTAATTACGCCTCGGGATCATCTTCCCTTGGAAAGGACGAATCTCATCTTTATGCTACTCATTGATCCTCCTCTCTATTCCTATCTCCTCATCTTCCCAATCTCTAGTTCCTCTATTCCGACCACTATAACCTCTATAACCTCCCAACATAAGCTCATCAAAGTCATCACCGTCCAATTCATCTCCCCCCTCCCGTACTCTCCTAGAACGAACTCTCTCCCACTATACTCACCTTGGAATACATTTGGTGGCTTGCTCTAGTCCTTTGCTCTAATAACCGTCTCAATGAATTTGTTCCATTCCCTCTTGAACATCCCTCAATTTCTCCCCTTCCTACGCCTCAATTACTAACCTAGCATCCAAACCTTCCCCACGTCACCTTCAGGAGAAAGTGTGTCTCGACATAGTTCCCTGCATAAAAGATTATGTAACTCAAACACAATATATATAAAAATTAAACCTCACGATACACTCCCTGTACGTGTTTTCGCTCAAATGATGATATCACACACACAGTCACTCGAGTATTCTCACAAACAAAACGATGAATATCACTCACCAATTTCCTCTTCTCAATTCCTTGGAACTAACCCGAACTACACCAATTTCCTTCCGTAGAATTCAAAACCAACTCTAGGGTTCGTAAATTTTCCTCTATTTTTTCTATCCCTATTTTTATTTTTTTGAGTCTCTGTTTTTGGATTTTGATCACGTTTCTCTTTACTTATTCTTTTTTCCCATCTTTTTTTTTTTGTCGTGCTTTTTACTTACTTTTTTTTTTTTTTACAATCCTAACTAGTAAACACTACACTATCAAGGAAAATTATATGCGGAATTGAACACGATAATTGAATGAACGATTGGGAGTTATGGTTTTTTAAGATATACCATTCTCAACCGAAATTGATGTTTTGACAAACCTAAGCTCTGATACCAAACTGATACGAACCACGCCAACCCGTGACAGAACCCCAATACAAGTAACGTTCGGAACTTGTCACCTAAGACGCCCCACCACACCTAAAGTGGAAACCGCGACTCCGTTGTCTATAAGCGAGACAAGAACCTTGGAATAAAACAAACAAGAAGACCGCCACAATCGGGATAAAGACGCGAGGATTAAACGGGGATGAACAACCACAAAATCAATCCGATAAGTCGAATCAGTTCTTGAAGAACCCAAGAGAGGCGCCTCTCAAAAGTGTTTAATGTTCAAAGATGTCAATCTAAGTTGTCAAACCCTAGGACTTTTATACTAGGGTTACAATTTTGTTTAAAAACAAGTCCAAAACGACGTAGTTTAGTTAAGTACATAAAAACGAGAAACAGAACAAGCTGGCCCGACAGGGGATACACGGTCCGTGTACACCCCGCGTACTTTGCCGTGTACTTTTCTGTGCTAACCTCTTGGCAATAATCACACCCGTGTTACTTTGGCCGTGTATCTTTTTGTCAACTTCTTTGGTAACATACACGCCGCGTGACTTTAGACCTGTATCTTTTCTGTGGATTTTCTTGACTCGCATGACACGGCGCGTGCCTTGAAAGAACACGCCCTCTTCAACCGTGATCGGTGTGACTTGTGTAAGAGCATGGGTTCTTCCCATGGTTGTTTCCATCCCGTTCCACTTCAAGATTGCCACCAATCCTCCCAGCTTCATGGGCATCCATTATCAACCCCGTTAAGTGCTTCCTTGAGTCGTTTCGCTCGAAATTCTTGTGAACGTCCATTGCTGCCACTTCAAGAAGGATCCACATTCCTCTTCCCCGGCTTGACTCTCATCTGAATCTCATTAGTATCTTCTTTTGCATGTAGCTCATCATTAGCTCTTCCATCTTTGATTGAACGCGCTGGTGTGGAGCAGTTGGGGCAATGACCCTGTTTCTAAATCCAGGTGCAGCCTTGCGTGTGTTGTTTGTCGATCCTCCATGAAAAATTTGTCTGATTACGCTACTTGGATTATATGTGTTGGAGTAGGGTTCTTTTGGTTTGTTCAGCTGAAAATTGTTGACCAATAATTCACTAGGCTGTTCACCACTAGAATGAAGCAGAATCAATTCCCTACATACACTTAAATGTCGATGCGGTCCTGAACGACATCTCACAAAAAGCAAACCTAGTTTGTGTGAAAAGATTGATGGAAGTGAGTTTACTTACCAGTGGTGATAGCTGATATTTGTGCATTAACTATGGTGATAGTCTCTCTCTCTCATCAACAGATGCCACTTTGACTATTCCTCTCATTCCGCCAATGTGAGTCGCGGAGGCCACTCCTCTATCAAAGCACTCGCATTCAACATAACTCTTCCCCATGAGTGCACCACTTGGAAGTTGCATCTACTATGACCTCAATGTCTCATCTAAACTGAGATAGAAAATCTCAATAAGAAGAAGATGTCTGGCCAGCCCATGGTGGGGCACTTCCTGATTGCCTCTTTGAATCTCTCCTACGCCACATGAGTGATTCACCACTAAACATGGTGAAGTTTTGTGATGTCCTTCTAAGCCCCCTTTGTAGTTTCTGATGGTTGAAAAATCCTTTAAAAATTTTGTTGATTGGTCAACCCAAGTAGTGATGGACCCTGTGTAGTGAATGAAACCAAGCTCGAGCTTTATCCCTCAGTGAGAAAGGGAAAGCTTGTAATGTGAATGACATCGTCCCCCCTTTTGCAACCTTGTTCATCTTCACTGTGTTTGCTGATTGGAGGAATACAGCTATATGATACATCAGGACCTCATGTTGGGTACCCACCAATTTGATTTGATTGAACCATCTGAATGAGTGACGAGCTTCAGTTCCCGAAGTTATTAACCGCTTGAATATAGGCCTCCTTAACGCTGAACCTGCAACAACAGGTACAGTATAATCTCTAAGAGCTCTATAGGGCCCTGTATCTAACCATTGGGGGGTTCCGTTTCCTGCCATCTTGATTCTTGTGCAACCTTCTGTCCTCTGTTCTCTCTTCTCAACCTATGAAAAGGTGCGGTCAATTTCAGGATCAAACTGTAAGAATCATCACTTAGACTCCTTGCGGCATATAACAACTGCAAAAGAACAAACACTAAAGTAAACCGAAAATGCGCCTAAAATTACCAACAGAACTAAAAGTTCTAATATTTAAAGACCCCGTCAACGCCGCCAAAACCTTGATATGTCTCAGAAATGTATATAAGCGCAATAGCAGCAAGTGCACGGTCGTATCAAGTAATAAAGTGGTGAAAAGATAAAGAGTCATTCCACGAGGACTAAAAGTACTAGACCTTGTACTAGCTCAAATTGACTTACATTAGGCACATGGAAAGAAGGATGATTTCCACTATTTGATTGAAGGGGACCTAAAATAAATGCAAATGATGATTTTAGAGAATTGTGAACAAATAAACTGTTTCAATTAAGAAGGTGGGAATTAAGAATTCAACCTAGACAAGTTATCCAAATTTCCATCATGCTTTAATAATCCTTAATCATGTGGATATTTCATACAAATTTAACAAAACCCCAAATTTAATCTATTATCTTCCGCTATACAATTAATAGAGGACTCAAATTTACACATCATAACTTCCTAGTTATCTGAATGACTAATACCCCAAATCATATCTCTCCTAATCCTTAAGAAAAATCAATTAGAAGCATTGCAGTTAATATTAAGCTAATTTCTAACAAAAGTGAATAACTTAGCTAGCTTCCGCATATGTTAATTACTCATTATCAAGAATTCCTTGTGAACCCTAATTCACCTCCGGAACATCAACGTTCCTATAAAACTGATGTCAATAAGAAACAAAGAAATTATAGCAAAGTGATGGGTTTCGAATCCAACAAAAATAAAAACCTAGCACCTAGACAAATTATAATGATTTGCATAAGTGTGAAGTATGGTCGAATCCACAGGATTGGTTTAAAGAAAATTTCTATTCAAAGAGAACAATAAGAAAAAGGAAAAGGGGGGGTTTTTGTTTGTAAATTTAAAAAATTTTAAAACAATTTAAGAAAATCGATTTTTGGAAAAAGCCTACCCAAAAAGGAATCAAGATTTTTTAAAATTCTAGAATTGATAAACGTTTTCAAATGTTCTCAAACCTTTTCTAAAAAATTTGGGTTTTATGGTTTTTAAAAACCCCCCCCTTAACAACCTATCTCTCCTTACTTCCTCGATAACCCCCGAAAAGGGCGTTTTTAAATTTAATTTCTTTTAAGATTAAACAACCCTTAAACCCTTTTGGGAAATTTAATCTATCAATAGAAATTAAACCCGAGAGAAAAACCAAATTCATCCCATTAATTAAAAGATAACCTTTTTAAAAACCTGATCAAACACCTCCAAAACATAAATTTCGTCTTTCTCTTTTATAACCAAACATGTTTTTGGGCTCACAAAATAGAACAAAAAACAATTAGGGAATTTGAGTGCAATTTGACAAATTTTAAACTTGCAAAATTGAGTAGAAGAGCTCTTTTCATACCAATAAACAAAGAAAATAATGACAAAACGTTTAGAAGTAAAATGAATACCAAAAACAAAAAAATAGAAAAAATAAAAGTCAATTAGACCTCAAAATTTTCCGGGGAAAATTTTAAAAATCAATGCCCCTTGGGCTAAAAAAGTACTTGGGCTACCCAATTTTTCTTTCAAAAAAACGAAAATAAAAGTTTTGAAACTTTAATGAACCACCTTCTCCCCCTCCCCCGTTTCCTTCTTCCCCAAAGGGGAATTAAAAATTCCCCAAATTTCAAAAGTTCCCAAACCCCTAGGGGGCTCTATTTAAAAAAAATTAGATGGATAGCATGTGATCTTTTGCTAGCAAGATACAAAAATTTTCTTTCCTTTTTTTCAAGAAATTTCGAGAAGTTAAATTTACGTCCCCCTGCACGCCCACCAAAAAAGGGCCGGGGGTTTTAACCCGTGCCATCCTCGTTCAAAATTCTTCAAGTCTTAAAACCCGCCCCCGTGTGAACCCCCGGTTACACAAAAAAGGGGCCAATTTAAAACCGGCCCTTTCCCGGCTGTGCATAATCTTCAAGTCTTCATCCGTTCCAGGGGTTAGCCCCGGTTAAAAACCCACGGCAAATTTTTCCAAGCCGTGTCTTCATCTGGTTGATTTTTCCACATTTTCCCTTTTCCTTGGCACTCTATTTTCCACCACCTTCAAGCACTTTATCCCAGGGTTTTCCCCCAAAGGCCGTGCCTTAACCCGTGCTCTCTCTATTAAAGCCCTCTTTTTTCGCCTTTTTGTCCAGTGGTAACAGGGTTTGAACCTTAGCCGTGCCTCAAACCGTGCTTCCCCGGGGGGTTAATTCTTGTCTTGATCCAATTTTGTAGATGACTTCTCTAAAATACTTGAATTACACCTTGACTCCATTTAACCTGATTTTTTTTTTTTTTTTTTTTTTTTTTTTTTTTTTTTTTTTTTTTCACAAATATAAATTTAAAAGTACCATTTCCTTATATTTCTATAAAATCAATAAAAATTTTTAACACAATTTATACTAAAAGATTGAGTATAAAATGGCTCATCAAATTCCCCCACATTTAAACTCTTGCTTACCTCAAGCAATTGCATAAAAATCAATTGAGAAATCTATCATAGATTAAACAAACTTTCTTTTCATCATTCCAACATCTTTTTCATTTGTAATTCATGACTTGTAAAATTTTAAAGTCAAATACTTTAACCAAACTGGTTTCCCCGTGATCCCAAAATTTCTATGGACAAAATTCAATTCAATCTAAACAAAAAAAACTTTAATCCTCATGTTTTTGCAAAAGAATTTTTTTTCCCAAAATAAATTTCTTAATCCCCTAAGGAAAAAAAACCCAATTAAACTTTATTGGGGCATTAGCAAACATATAATCCTTGCAACCCTAAAATAAAAGCATATAGTTTTAAGCCTTTTCTAGATATTCTCCCCTTTTTTTCATCCCTTTTTTTTATTCAAGAAATTTCCCCATTTTATTTCCCTTTGATTTATTCAAGCCATTTTGGGCGGGTTTTTTTCCCGCCTTTTTTTTTTCATGAACTTTTTCCTTTTTTTCCCTTAAAGTTTTTTGTAGTTCATTGAGTCGGGAACATCCCCCAGCTCATCACTTCCCCAAATGACCGGTTTTTTTAAAATACCCCCCACGACTTTTTCCCACTCAAACCCTTCAAATTTGAATACTCTTAAATCAATTAGTTTTAATCAAAGGAGTAAAAGGCAAGCTTGATTCTTTTTTTTTTTTTTTTTTTACTAAAATGTTATTATTTTCTTTTTCAAACAAATTCAAAAAAAGTAAACATAGCTAATATAAACCTAAAGTAAACTTGTTTTTTTTTTCACTTAGGGACTCGACTTTCTCTTAGACTTCCCCAAATTTAAAGCAAAAACAAAGGGAAATTTTTTTTTCTTTTAAAAATTTCACTACTTAATTTTAACCATGTATTTTAATCACCCGCAGTGGGTGAGTAAAAACATTTGAACAAGCAATTTTACATTTTTTTAAAAAGCTTATTACAACATTTAAATACAACTCTAATTTCATATAAAATTTTTTAAAAAATTTGGCTTAAAATTACTTAAGGACAAACAAACAGATTTTAAGTTAGTTTTTCTATTTTCTATATTGTTTACCTTTTCCCCCACACTTAGTTAACAGTGTCCCCACTGTTTCCCAATTTAGCACAATTGAAGAGGAAATTTAAAAACCCCAAAGGGCATTAGAGAATAAAGAGAGGGAAAAAATTTGGGACTTTTCCCGGTATTGGAGTGCTCCCCTTTTGGGGCCCGGAAAGGGGTCATCTAATGATATGTATCCTTGCTTCAGCCGAACCAAAAAGTTCAAAAAAATACACTAAAATCAAAACCCAAAATAAACAAAAAAGAACCAAAACTAAAGCAAAACAAACTCTTTTTTTTTTTTTACAGGGTTTGCCTCCCATGAAAACCCTTTCCTTTTAAAGTCTTTGGGTAGACGTTTCCCCGGCTTTAAAAAATTTGGATAAGGAAATTTTATCCGCCTTTTGGGGGGCCCGTGGGGATGGGTTTAAAAACATCCGTAACAAAAAAAGGGGATGGGTTTTAAAAGCATCCCCTAACAAAAAAAAGGAGAGTATCGTTAGGATTTTCCCTGGCATCATAAATGTTAAAAATTTTAAAACTTCACCATCAAAATTC
The DNA here is from genome assembly GCA_037954665.1 of Laguncularia racemosa. NCBI lineage: Eukaryota > Viridiplantae > Streptophyta > Magnoliopsida > Myrtales > Combretaceae > Laguncularia > Laguncularia racemosa. Next base: position 20,057 of record JBBMOL010002584.1, read on the forward strand.
CCAATAGGGGGGGGGGGGTGGGCCCCATTTACATCATTTTCGTTTTAAAGTCTTAAAGGGTTTGGCCCCTAATAATTTTCAGTGATGAAGTATGAGAATCAAATAAAGTCCCTGTCAAGCACAAAAAAACAGCAGGGAAAAAACCCAAACCCCTTTACTTGAACTAAAACATCCTCAAAAACTCCCTCAAGATAAACTTTGGGCCCATTGCAAGGGTTTAACAATAATACCCGTTTCCCTTTTTAAAGGGCCAAAAATTTTAAACTTGATAAAAAGACAAAGGGATGACATTGATAAAGCTCCGATCACACATGGCTTTTTGGGGATTCCAAAAGGGGAGGTAAAATTAAAAATTTGATGTTCAAGGTTAAACACATTTACCTCTTTTTCCCTTTCCTTGAAGACTATCCCCAAAACCCCAAAATTTTGTGAATTAGAAACCATAAGGGAATAAATTCCCCAGTTTAACCGGGGGTTTTTTTACTATGGCCCCACTTTCACATCCTCTCTTTCTTTTCCCCGAAAAAAGCCTTCGGAAAAAATTGGATAGGAGTTGTTTGATATCCCATGGTGGGCAGCTTTCACAAGTTGCTTGAACCTTTCCCAATACCGGGAAAAGGGCCGGTGTCCCTTTTTTATACCAAAATTTCTCTCTTAACCCCCGCTCTGGATCGGGAAAATTTGCCCCAAAAAGAGTCCACCTACTTTCCAGTGGGAAAAACCCGGGGGCAAATAAAACAACCAATCTGTCTAGAAGAAGATCATACAAGAATAGAAATAAATTTGACCCCAAAACCCCCGGCAGCGGCCCCAAAAAATTTGTTTGGTTGTCGAACCCAACAAAATAAAACCTACCCCAAGAAAATTTATATATTTGCAAATAGTGGTGAGTAGGGCGAACCACGGGGTTGGAAAAGATTTTTCTATTCAAAGATAACAAAAAAAAAAAGGGGGAAAAGGGGGGTTTTTGTTTGTGAAAAAATAAAGTAAAACAAGGTAAAAAAAACAGTTTTTGGGTAAAAGCCAACCCCAAAGGAATCAAGAGGGTTTTTTTAAATTTCCCTAGAATTGATCATCGATGAAAAATTTTTCCTTTTTCTTGTTCAATAAAATTGCTTAGGGTTTTTAATTAACAACTCTAACAACCTATCTCTCCTTACTTCCCGAAAACCTGGGACAAGGTTTTAAAATTTATTTCTCTTATTAAATTAAACAACCCTTAAAACAAGCGCTTAGGATTTAATCTATCAATACCCTTAAAATCTTGAGAACCACCAATTCTTGCCAGTAATTATAAATAACCTATTTAAACATGATCACACCCTCCAAACCCATAAATTTCGATCATCTCTTTTAAAACCAAACAGTTATTGCTCACTAAACTAGAAAAATAAAAACAATTACGGATTTGACGAGCTAGTTGAAAATTAAAATTAACTTCAAATTGAGTAGAAGAGCTCTATTCATACCAATCAACAAAGATAATAATGAAAAAAACGATTAAAAATTTTATATGAATACCCAAAACAAAAAAGAAAAAAACAAGTAAATTAGACCTCACAATTCGGGGAGTTTTAAAAAATCTATGACCCTTTGGCTAGAAAAGTAACTTATCTACTCATTTTAAACAACAAAACAAAAAATAAAAGATAAACTTTATGAACCGGTTGCCTCCCTCTCCCTTTCCTCTTTTCCTTTCTTGCCCCCCCAAAGGGTTGATTCCGATTCCAAATTTTCAAAATTTTTCCAAACCCTCTAGGGTTGGCTCTTTTTAAAAAAAAATAGAAAAGCTTTGTGACCTTTTTGCAAGCAAAAAACGAAAATATTTTTCCTTTTTTCAAGTAGATTTCGAGATGTAAAAAAATTTTGCCGACACCCTTTACCACACGGCCGTGGGTTAAGCCCCCCATCCCCCTGTGCCTTTTCTTCAAGTTCAAACCCCCCCAGTGGGGAACCACGGGTTTCACCCCACGACCAGATTTTAAATCGTGCCTTTGCTGTGCATAATCTTCCCAAATCTTCATTTCCCTGTCCCAGTGTGTACAAAGGTTTTCACCCCCCGGCTAGATTTCAAGCCCTGTCTTCAACGGTTGAAAGTTTCCCCACTTTCTTTCCTTGGGGGGAGTTTTACTTCCACCACGGCTTTAAGCACGGGTTTTTTTCCACGGGGGTACCTCCCCCGGCCGGGGGCTTTAAACCGTGTCCCCCCCTTTGAAAATTTCCCCATTTTTTGCCTTCTTGTCCAGGTGTAACACGGTTTTAACCTTTCCGTGCCTCAAACCGTGCTTCCTCCGGGGGGGTAATTCCTTATCTTTATCCCAAATTGTAGATTATTCTCCAAAAAATTTAATTAGCATTCCTTGACTTTCCATTTTAAATTGAAAAAATCAGAAAGATAAATTAAAGTACCATTTCCTTAGGAAATTTTTAAAAAACAAAAATAATTAACCCCAAATTTTTTCTAAAAGATTGAGTATAAAAAAGGCTTTATCAGGGCCCCTACGAACTTTCCTCAACTAACATTTTAAAAATTGGGGTACCTTAAAATCACTTTCTTGAGTCAATTTGGGGCAAAAGGCCCCCTTCTTTTTTTTTTTTTTTTTTAAGGGGATCACTAAGTAAAAATTTCTTTTCCTCTTTCAAAAAGGTGTTAAGGTAAATTTTCAAAGAAATTTCAAGAGAAATTTAACCCCAACCCAAAATTTTTTTTTAAGTAAACTTTCCCTTTTTTTTTCAACTTTAAAGGGCTCAATCTCAAGTTCCCAAACTAGGGCCCAAAAGGGGAAATCCCGTTCCCCTTTAAATTTTACTATTAAAATTTGAACTATGAAAAATAAATCACAACAGTTTGGGGTAGGGGACGAATCTAATCCCAAAAACAGGGTTTTATTGATGATAAAAAACCCTTTAAGGGCATAAAAAAATCATGGGGAAATTTTAAGCTCATGATGTGGCAATCAATCAT
>JBBMOL010002585.1:0-23001 GCA_037954665.1 Laguncularia racemosa
CTCAAGGTCGCGTTATTCCGGATGAAAGGATGCTAGATCCAAAAGAAAGAGATGCTCCTTGTCATGGGTCGCGCTATTCCAAACAAAAGGGTGCTGGATCAGTCTTCAAGTCTCACACCCACCACCAAAAGGGTCCCACCTGGTTCCGCAATCCTGACTTCAGCGAGCACAATGGCTACCTCAAGGGTGTAATCACTTTTGCCCTAATCCGAAAAGGCCTTTTTGAAGCAGCCAAAAAATATTCCTTTGCTCAAAGGCATTGGGGAAGGGTAGAAAATGATACTGGAACCAAGAAAGCCAAAAAAAACGAATACAATTTTTAGTTTTTTTTTTTTAGGGTTAATCTAAAACCCGCTTTGATACCATGAAGAGATGAGTTTTTTCTTATATTTTTCAACTCTTAATGAAGATTTTATACAAGTATTCTTATATACAGGAATACACATCACATACCATATATAAAAAATATCTCCTATTAAGTATAAACAATTTTGCTAACTATAAAAACACTTACTACTATAAATAATCATACTATATTTAGACCATTTAACACTCTAGGAAAGTAAAAACTTTCCATAGAGTAGTGACAAATATGGGGAATGATTTTGCAGTTTATCAGGCAATATTGGAAAGTTCTCAAGGTATGAAAATCAATGTAGAGCCCAATATTCTCACATTTAATCGCAAATACGAGAAAAAGGGTTTTAGCTTGAGTATAGAGATTGTTGACAATGTTCCAACAGTAACTTATGGCTTTCTCAAGTGGCTTGATCAACATAATCACATGGTATCAAGTTCTATAGTGGTTATGTCTCACTCACCATAAGAAAAAACAACAAAACATCACGATTGAAGTGTATTTTGGTTGCTATAGTGTGTGCGTTGAGATCCATGATATATTAGTGAACAAGTTTATTAATGAAAACCATGATTTGTTATTTAATTTTTAAGTCTTTTTTTCTTTTTGTTCTTTGCATTTGGTTTACAACAATATTTCGGTTCAGGTTATTGGGGAGGGGTTTAAGTTGTGTATGTTGGCTTTAAGCCATTGTCGCTTCGCCAAGGGATGTTGGTCTTGGTCAATATGCGGGGACCCTAGTTATGTGGACAACTGGAGTAGATCGGACTTGAGAATACCACATAAGCGTCATTGTTCAGTTCCCTGATGACCGGGTATAGTTCACTCCTTAATCCTAACATTTTCATGTATTGTTGCGTGGACCATCATGCTTTGATGTCAGTAAACACTGCATTTTACGAGTAGTCATAAGGTTGGTTATATTGAGTATGGTTGGAAGTGTACATGACAGCAGTAATGAGGCAACATATGATCGATTTCTCTCTTCATTAAGGAGACAACATCCATGACAACTTGGTTAAGATAAGAATTAACCCAATTCATGGCCATAGTAAAAGTACTTATCATTTATGGATCGAGTCTAGATTAGTGGAGAACCATTTTAATGATGCACTATGGAACGAATCAGTCCGAAAACATCGAGATTAATCAGTTGAATTACTTTGCTTTAAACGGAACCATAGACGATTCTTGGTCTTCGGCCATTTTGGTTGCGTTGTGATCCAATGACTGTTGCCAGACAAATCAGCTTGATCAGTGTCTAGAGAGAAACTACTGCAACGATGAGAACATAGAGGCGTATGCACGAAGTGAACAATAACTTCATTGCTAGTATCGATCTCATCTATGGATTTAGGCTTTAGATTTATTATGAACTCACTTTCTTTTAAAGGCAACATATAACCTAGTAGTTACTAGAATCTAATAGACTTATTTATGCTCCATAGATTTGATATTACTTGAAATTTAGTCCATTACATTGAAATTTAGATTTAATTGACTTAGCTTAACTAATAGAGACGTTAAAACCTTTTCTGGTGATGCTGATGTGTAACAACCATGGACATCATATATCTTACCAAGCTTGTCCTGTACTGGATCATTTTGTATCACTATGCATTTCTCTTCAGTAGTCTTGTGTTTTTCATTTTGGAATGATGAGAAATTGACAAGAAAATGTCTTTAAATTCATTCAACAGGCTGCAGGACTAATGCGTCTGCTTTACAGTTAATTTCATATTTGGAGTTTAATCTTCAGGGTCCTTTTCCCGCAATGATGCTTAACTGGCCATGAATTTGCCTTTGGTAGTGGTTTTATGTGGTCCTGGAAGCGATAATACTCTTGATTTTGGAGATGGTGACGATTCCATGGAACAAATTCTCCTGAAGATTGAAGTTGATGCAGTCTAGGGATTACATAAGTCACGGATAGAAAAAGGTCATTAGTGAAAATCCAGGAAGTTTTCTTCTCTTAAACAAATTAGCCATACCAGTATGAAGCGATTCATTGACATGCTTGGGTCATTAAACTAGTCATAATCTCATGAAAATGGGCTTATATCACCTACTCAATCCCTGTATGCAGCATCTTAACACGTCTGATCGTAACAATTAAGAGAAAGATCAAGGTCACCACCACCGCTCTGCAAGGTTTGCGGCATGTATATATATATTAGTGCAAAACTATTTCATGTTACTCCGCCTTCTTCATAAGTTAAATATATAACAATAAAGAATCTTATATACTTCTCCTCATACACATGTATCAGCAATCTACTTAAACATGAATAATGAAAGCAACATTGTCCTTCTAAGAAACATTGGAACAACCGCTCAATATAATTTAAACGGGTTTGTTTGCGGCTTTAAATGTTAAATCCGAACTCAGACATATTTATAAATGAGTTTGAATAAATCTGACCTATTTATTAATCGCGTCAGGTTTTACTTACATAAACTCGTATATAATCCTATTGTATCATGTCTGGATTAATATGTTGAGTACCAAATTGCCTACCATATCTACATGTCCAGTCTAAATGATGCATTTAGCAATTTGAAGTCACAAATTATAATGATGAAGCTACTTTAGAATCATGTTGCTCGAATGGAATTACTAAGAAATTTTCACTTGAATGCAGGATTTGGGATGGAGATTGCTGCATTAGCTAATGTTTTGAGCGGTTAACTAAATAAAACCTTTATTGCATATATTGTGGAAAGAAAGTTTCTTTCTGAGAAAAATGCTTTCGTTTGGATGTTTTCTTGATGATTTCAAATTCATGAAAGCAAAACATGGTTATAGCAAATGTGGTTAAAAGTCACTACATTAAAGAGTCAAACTAAAAGGTCAGTAGATTTACTCAATGCGTCCAAACATCAACATGATACCACAATAGGTGAAAATTCATATCGAAGCACAATGTCCAGTTTAGTCTCATGCTAATATGGTAATTAATATCGATCAAGCACCCAATCTTTTTTTTTTTTTTACCTACTTTCTTAATATTCAACCCTATGAGCGATTAAATGATGCTTATGTGATGTGATTCTTCCAAGTAAAATTATGAGTCAAAATCAGTCTGATTGAGCTCGTCTTCAACCCCATTTATGCCTACAAAATGTTCCCACATTTTACATTTAATCTCATCTCAATGGGTAGGCTTTCCAACAACTCCATGATAATTGTTTTATTTTAAAGGTCCAGTTTTCATAAAATGATCACTGGATTGGCTAGACAACAGGACTAAAATTTGATATTCACCTTTACAATGAAGAAAAAACCCACGGTGTTTAATTGCCATTCAGAAACACTAAATGTGGCTAATTGGACGAAAAAATTGACCCTTGTATGGGCTTGTGGATTTAATTCTTTGTGCATCCTATTATCCTGACATATGTTACAGGGCAGGGCTTGACTTATAAGGGGAATCACATTACAAATTTAAAAGGGATTTGGTAAAAACACCCCTTTTTATTCGAGCCCAAAATATTTCTGAGGTGCAGCAATAGCAACTACAGTGCCTGATTGTGCAACCAAAGCAGATAAAAGAACTACCCCCCTCCAATGTGTTCAATAGCCCCCTAAATCGAAAAATGTTTAGCTTAATGGAAGAAAGGGGATTTTAAAGAAGCATTTTCCTTTGCAGAAGAGATCTTTAATAATCTAAAGGGGTCGTTTCAATTCATATTTGGATCTCGCATCTAAATAAAAAGGGTTTTTGGGAAATTTTTTCCCTTTAGTAAGAATTGGGGTTTTGGGTAAAAATTTTTCTTTTCCCAAATTTCCCTTGGAGTTTTTCCCAGAAGAAAAGGGGTTCTTTTTTGGGAAAAATTTTTCATTTCTTTAAATTTCTCAACGATTAAATTACGTTTTCCCCTTTTTTTTGGGTTGCAATCTTGTCCCCCAATAACATTTTGAAAATTGAAATCGGTCACCCGGGGGGTTTTTTTAAAAGGAACTCCGGGTTTGATGCTTTTATTTCTCTAATACTGGTATTTTCACACCACCACCCCCCCCCCCCCCAAAAAAAAAAAAAAAATTGTAATAACTTTGAGTAAGGAGTGACTGAAAATGTAAAAATTTTCTATAAGAGGTGTTTATATTTTTCCGCCCTTTCATATGGCTATATCTTCACCATTATTTAATGGAGGGAGGTTTTGTATTTTTGACCTAAAATTTTTCCCCAATATAATTCCCCCCCTAATCTTTTTTTCTATTGCACCTTTAAAAATTTCAAATCCCATTTGGTAACAAACTCACATTCATTTAGTGCAATATTGTTTCAAATTGAAAAAAAACATATAATTAAAATTCGCACAAGCATTGATGGATTTAACATTGATTTGTTACGTTAAAAATGAAAGCTTTTTGAAATAATGCACTACAATCCCCACTCTAAATACTGGGTTACACTTGATTTTTCAGGGGTTTTTTAAAAATAACGCTTTTAAAGATAATCCTAAGCAAAATCTACACCCCAATCTCTGCCCTAACCAAAGCCCCCATACCACCAATTTTTGACTTTTCTATTTACAATCCTAAGATACAACTTACGTTTGAGTTGGTCCACTTCTTTTTGGCTCACTGCAAATTAAAGGGCTTAGTTTAAATTTTTAAAAAATCTCGTGAGATTCCCATCTTTAAAACAAATTAATTCATTCTCCACTAGCTTTAACTAGACATGTTTTTTTTTTTTTTTTGTAGATGGGGAAACTCAATAGGGGTGGGCACATGTTATCACACGGGTTCCCCCACTGCATGTGAAATTTTAAGAAAACCGATTTAAAAATGGAAAATGATGAATGACTAGGGAAGAGATTTGGGGAAAAGGAACAACAATAAACAAAACCCGAATGCAAAGTGATAAATAAGGGGAAATGAGGAGATCTCAAGCGTCAAAACCTTTCAGTTTTTAGGGGAATAGAAACTTCTTCAACCGACCCTTTTTTTTTGTATTTTAATAGAAAATTATTGGGAACACCATTTCTCTGATCTTCGGAAAAATTTAGGAAAAAGGTAATTTTTAAAGAGGGAAAAAAACAAGTATTTTTTTTAAAATCTTTGGGGTTGATGACATAGTTTGATTTCTTTAGTGATCAACAACCAAAAAAACTACTCATTTTTAAAGGGTTTTCCAATTACTTGCCATAACCCAAGACCAATAACTTTTCCCCAAAAAGATATGACCTGCTTGAAAAAGGTTGGGTGCGGGGGATTTATTTTAACAATCCCTTTTCAAAACCCATCAAGCCAATTTTTCCTTTAGTCATCTCAAAAATTGGACCAAACTTATTAGGGCCCTATTATCTAACCCAATGAGTCAAGCCAAAAAATCAATTGGGTTACTTAATATATTTACATAAATTTTTAGCCCTCTATATTTTTTCCCCCCTTTAAACCAAAAAACCCTTTGAATGAGGGCAAAGGGGTTTAGGCATTAATTTTGCCTTTTTAATGGCTAAGAAAATTTTTGGTGTATTGCGCTTTTTGAATAGGTTTTCATTGCGCCACCCTATACGTTTTTTCATTTCATAAATTTCAAGACTTTGGGGCCACTATTGATATAATTTAGTTTTTTTTTTTTATGTGCAACTACAGCACCATTTAGTTGTGCGTATTCTTTTAACTTATCGAAATGACTTTGCCAAAAAAAAAATATGTAAATTTTCTTTAAAAACAACCCAAATTTTATATATATTGATATCTGGCTTGTCTAGTTCCTTCCTTTTTGTGGAGTACTGATTCGTTAAGTTGCTTGAAAATTTTCCATTCTTTTTTTAAATGACTTCAATTGCTTACTGTTTCTAACCCATTGAAATCCCAAAATAAAACCATATATTATGCACACATTAATTTTTGACGAATTTTTGGATAATAATAAAACTTCTATTTAGTACTTCTTGATGTCAAACCTTTGATTATTACTAAATTAAGTAATTAATATATTATAATATATATAAATAAACACTTCAAATCTCTAATGAAAAATCACACTTGTCTTCCCCTTTTATTTTCTTTTCTTTTGGAAAGTAAAAATATCTCTACAATTTTTTTGTAAAATTTCCCCTCCCTTAATGATTCTATTGCACCTATAGTGTTTTTTTTGCTTCTCACTTTTTAAATTTGACATTCCTTATAAAACTATATTAAATTAAATGGAAATTATTATCTACTTTGTCTTGAGATGGTTGCCCCTTATCTTCTCCTTACTTTATAAATTTTTTTGTCCATCTTGAATTTTTATTGTGTTAAAGTTTAAGGGTCGTTAATAATATCCTCCGACCCCCCCTTCCCCTTTTCTTTTTTGAATTTTTATCCATTCTTGATTTTTTTTTTCCCCCAAATTTGGTATAAAAAGGACTTACTCATTCATTTTCCGTTCAATTCCCTTTAGGGGAAAAAGGGATCATACTTCCCCTGTCATCATTGCTTTAGCATCTTGTGTTGCCGAACACATATGGGGTTCTTCATGCTCGTAATTTTTTTTTTTTAAATACCTCGTATTATACTTGTATTAAAGAACATTTGTTGAAACAATATTTTAAAACCGATACACTTTTTCCACTTTTTTTGAATCGGATAATATTCGAGCCAGCTAACTATCACTGCTTGTCTTTTCTTTTCTTCCTCATTTCTCGCACAGAAATCTTCTCTAACTCTCAATTTTTTGTGTAAAATTCAACAATTCGTCTGCCTCTCATTCCCTCGAACGCTCCACATTAACCCATATTTTCTATTTTCCTCCACCATCCTTCCAATAATTCCTTATGTCCCTTTCTTAACTCTCCACTCTCTTCATCGCACTAAAATTTACTCTATCCTCCTGCTCGGCCGTCCTTTTTCTTATTGGGCCCCCCAGTTTTATAGACGAACCGGTTTTCACTCTCGCACGTAAACCTTTTTCTCCTCTTCCGCATGGATATCGCATCCATAGTTTGGGCTTATCGCCCTGGGAAGCACTCTCCGTTTCGCCCCCGGAATCTCGACAATTTTTTTTACACCATCCTATTTTTCATAGTATCAAATTTTGGATGTCCTACTTTGTAGTAGTGTTGGAAAGTGGAAGTTGGTGGTCCTATTTTTTGGAACCACAAACCTAAATTCTCAACTCAACTCCCTGTTCCCACTAACCACTTAATCCTAATCAAACATTTCCCACTAACCCCTTAACCCATTAGCATGATTTTAGGGAAATTTTAGAAAGTTTCTCTAAAATACAATGGGTTAAAAAGGTCCCAAACACGAAAATTCTATTAAAAAAACCCTTACCATTTGTGAAAATTTTTTGAGTGTCTAAGTCTTTAAGGGTTGGGGCTTGACGTTTTTTTTCTCCATTGCAATGGCAAGAGGAGTGATTTTTCCCAATCCGCGCATTTTTTGTGTTTCATTGGTTATGGGTTCATTTTGGATCAAACCATAATAAAAATTTTCCTTCAGTTCAAAAAAATTAGTTTTTCCAAAAAGGGTTGATAAAGATGGAAATAGGGGACCCACGGCCCCGAATACACGGTCGTGTGCGAAACCGTGTACCAATCAAGTTCAAAACGAATAACGGCTTTCACACGGGCCAAAGGACGACCGTGTACCCGCTGCGGATTCCCACAGAAAAGCATGCATGGTCCCATACACCCGTGGTCGTAACCGTGTATTCCATCAGGATTTCCACAGAATAAAACACGGTCCCCATACACGACCGTGTGTCCTGACTATTATGACTCTTGCAAGACCGGTCAAGTTTCCAACCGTGTAAGAAAATTTCTAGAGAAAAATTTTTTTTTATTTTGAGTTTTATGGGGCAAATTAATTTTTTTAAATTTTGTACTTTAAATTTTTCTCAATTTTCAAGTATAATAATTGATAATAATGTTTTATTTTATACATGTTAAATTGGAAAATAAGTAAATTATTTATTTTTTTTCCTTAAATAAATTTTTTTGAAAATTTAAACATGTCAATTTTATTTTTAAAATTTTCACTTACATTTTGTGAAAAACTTTTGGGAATTTTATTTTAAATTCCTATTTATTTTAAATAATTTGTGTAATATAAAATTTTGGGTTTTTATACACAGCTTTTGTTATTTAAAAAATCTTAATAAATTGCATTGGGATTTTGCAATTTTAGTATTGTTCAAGGGGCTTAAATTGGTATGTGATTGTTTATGTTTTGAAATTTTTTTGCATGCAATAATTGTTCATGTTTAAGTCATTTTAATTATTGCATAGTTTTTGCAATAGCAATTATTGTTGTCTTGTGATTTAAAAATTCTAATAAATTTGGCGTACCACATAGCCCTTTTTAGATTGGTTATTTTTAGAAAAACACATTTTTGTATTATAACATAAATAACTTTTTAAAAAAATTGTTAAAAGTCTAAATTTGGTATTAATTTTGTCTAAGGGGAAATTAATAGGACAAATGTGACCCTCCACGCTTTCCTGGGAATTCGTTCGAATTCGTCAAGGGGGTGGATTTAAGTGGGACCTTTTGTTTAACCCACGCGTCTTTCCTGGAAATTTTTCTGACTCAATGATAAAGAAATTTTGTTTAACTGAGGTTTTAGCCAAAGAAAAGCCTCTATTGAACGAAGTTTATTTATACTATCACATCAGAAATGTTTAGACTTTACATTTATTTTTTTGAGATCCTAAAGCATTGAGGTATAGCCCAACAGCCTTATTAAAAGGATCTCATAAAGTGATTATGAAAAAAGAAATTTTAAAAATTCTATTAAAAGGGAATAATCTTTTTTAATTAAAAATTAGCCCACGGGCAATTTTTATTCACGATTCATATTGCATAATTTGCATGGGTAAATTATTTTTTATTTTTATAGTCTCAAATTAAAATTAACATGTTTTTTTTTGCAGCAGCAACCTTTGACTATACTAAAGTAAAATCCCTATTTTAACAAGTGAAAACTTTAAGACCTGGAAAAAATGTATTCTTCTTTGGGGTTTTGGACATTGACTATGCCACATTAAATACCACTTCTAGTAAAGAAAGCACTCAACTGAGTTTGATCTTCATAAAAGGGGAAGGGTCAAACCGATTTAAAACATTTCAAAAGACAAACCACTGGGGATGCCGGGCCAGTGGATAAATATAAAAATGTCAAAATTGCTAGATCCCCTGAAAGGCAATTTAAACTCTAAGAAGTCTCTATAGCACCCTATTTAATTCACATCTGCTAATTACTTTTGAAAGGGTTAGAGAACACCAACAAAATGCTGATTTAGCAAATCGCTTGAAGGCCAGAATTGAATGTGGATTTTCCTAGTGCATTTTATTCTGACACCCTTCCTCACAGTAGGGGCCTTTTAAGATCTTTTACAACACACAAAAGACAAATGGAAAATAGAACATTGACCATTGTGAAGAAGAGGGGGCCCGATTAACTGGAGAGGGGAAAAAATGCAATGAGGGTTACTCAAGGAAGGAAAACCGCAAAGCAAAGGAAAAGGGAAGGGTAAAACCAAACCCAAGCGACATCAAAAAGAGCCCAAGTTTTTTTTGAAAAAGAAGGGCACATAAAGAAAGACTTGTCAAGCATAAAATTTGGGTTGAAAAAAAAAAAGGTAACTTAGCCATATGTTTTTTGTCAACAAAGTTGATGTAATTGACACATGGTGGATTGATTCTATCTACAATCCCTATTTCCAATTCCATGCATTTACAAAACCTGCGGAAAACCAGTAGGGGCTGAGCGATTTATCATTCGAAACAAAAAAACACATGGGAAGCATTGGACATGCATATTAGTACTTAAATGGCTTTAATTTAATTCTTGAAAAGATTTCCATGTTCCATTTTTCTAGGAATTTGATTTCATTTCAAAACTTTTACCTTTGGAATTTCTTTTAACTTTTCAAACAATGGGTTTTGATTTAATTTATAAATCCAATCATATTGGGATGGTTCTTTATTGGGTGGGCTTTTTTTATTAAATTTACATAATAAAGCCACTCATGATTTATGCATTACAAGCGGTACTAAACATGTTTATGAATGAGATTCTTTACCTTATGGCACCGAAACTAGGTCATCTCTATAAAAGTTAAAAGATTGGGGAATAGGTATACTTTTCATTTAATTTCACTTATTTGGTACCTTTTTAACGATAAAGGGAAAGCACTAACAATCAAAGAAAGGGGGCCCAAAAGGGGTTCGGCCCTATTAGAAATTATCCATTTTGATATTTGTTGTCCAAAATGGATAATCAAGGCAAAAATACTTTATCACATTTATAACGATTACTCACGATACATGTATCCTACATGCTTCATCATAAAAATGAACGTTGGGAACCTTTAAGGTTTTCAAAACTGAAGTAGAGAAACAATGCGGTAAACAAATCAAGATTTTAAACCGATAAGGGGTATATTAAGTAAAACCTGAAAATGGACAACTCAGCCTTTTGCTAATTTCTTTAGATAACGGGATGTTCCCAATACACCATGCCAATTCACCTTATCAGAAGTGTTGCGGGAAAGAAGAAACAGAACATTTATGGAAATGGTGCGAAGTATTTTATAGCTTTTAAACCCCTAAACCCTTTAGGGATTGAAGCTTTAAAAAGACGTCTGCGTAATATTAAAAAAAGGTTCCAACCAAGGCTTTTCAAAAACACCATTTGATTGTTCAAAGGTTGGAAACCGGGGTTTGCGTCATATGCGGTAGGGGGAAATTCCCGGGCCGAATTTAAGTTTACAACCCACAAAAAAAAAACGGGATCCTCAGACTAAAGTGGGTTTTTCATTGGATATGCCGAAAAGTCCAAAGGATACAATTTTATTGCCATCTCACACTACTGGGAAATTGTGGAATAAAAGAAAGGGAAAAATTTTCTTGAAAATGACCAAAAATGGGAGTGATCTATCTCAAGACATATTCATGACAAGATCAAACCTTCCCCATCAGGTGAAGTTTGGGTTTTTGTTCCCAACACTCCTCAGTTCAAATAATTTGAACAACCAATAAATGAAAATCCACAAATTGCTGAAGAAATAAAGGGGAGATCAAAATCAAGAAATATTGACAACATGATCCACAAGAAAATTTTGGGCCCAATTTTAAGGAGACCCAAATAAAAAAGGGAATCAGCAATCCCTAGTGATTAATTGTGTTTTTACAAAATCTTTACAATTTTGGGAGCTGAAAATACCCGAGTCTTTAAAGGGAACAATAAATTGTGATGAGTAAAATTTATGGTATAATGCTATTTTAGATGAATAATTCTAGAAGAGTAATGAAGTCTGGGACTTGTCCCTTCCCCAAGGGTGAAAAAACCATGGGAAAAAAAATGGGTTTTTAAAACAAAAGAGACTCATTGGGCAACTTTGGAAAGATAAAAGGGTTTGCCCTTGTTGCAAAGGGTTCACTCCTAAAGGGAAAATTGATTACACAAGCCCTTCAGCCCGGTATCTAGAAAGACTCCTTACGCATAATTTTAAGCATTATAGCTAAAATTTGATCTTAAGTTACAACAAAGGATTTTGAAAACTTTTTTCCCCCAAAATTGAATCTAGAGGAAGAGGTTTATAAAAACAACCTAAAATTTTTTTCCTCTAGGAGGGTGATCATTTGGGTTTTTGCAAGCTAAAGAAACCCTTTTAAAAGGTTAAAACAAGCCTCCCGTCAAGGGTTTTTAAAAAATTTCATGATTTTAACTCTTCTTTTGGGTTTGGGTTGAAAATACCCAGGGATCAATGTTAAACCAAAAGGTTAGGGGGAGTAAGATTTGTTTTTTTATCCTATATGGGGATGATATCCACTTGCATCAAATGAAAAGGGGAAATTCAAAGGGGGTGAAACAATTTCTTTCTAAAAATTTTGATATGAAGGAAAAGGGGTGATGCATCTCATGTCATTGGGTTTAAGATTCATCGAGATAGACAAAAGGGGAATCTTATCTATCTCAAGAAACATATATTAAAAAAATTTTTAGAAAGATTTCGGATAAAAAAATTGTTCACCTAGCGTTGCTCCAATCGTGAAGGGTGAAAACTCCATTTGGACCAATGCCCTAAAAACGATTTTTAAAAGAGCAAATGAAAAAACTTTCCTTATGCTTCAGCTGTTGGAAGCTTAATGTAGGGCCCCCAGGTTGTACTAGACCGACATTGAAATTTGCTTTTGGAATTTGGGAAGAAACAGTCAAATCCGGGACTTGACCACTGGAAATTTTCAAAGAAAGTCTTGAGATATTTTCCCAAGGGACAAAAGATTACATGCTTATGTACAAACGGTCAATGATTTAGAAGTAATTGGCTACTCTGATTCAAAATTTTGCCGGGTGCCTTGATTCTCGAAAATCAACATCAGGTTTCATTTTCATGTTAAACCGGTGGAGCCATTTCATTTGGGGAAGTGCCAAGCAGACTTTAAAATGCTAATTTCTACTATGGAAGCTGAGTTCGTTTCGTGTTTTGAGGCACCTCAAAGGGGTTTTTGGGTTTAAGAGTTTCATCGAAGGGCTTAGACTTGTGGGTTCTATATCTTTAAACCCTGAGGGTGAATTTTTGACAATTCCCCGCAGTCTTTTGGGTAAAAATAATAAGAGTGGAAGTCGAAGCAAACCCTATCGACATAAAAATTTTTTGGGCCCTAAGGAACGTGTTAAAAATAACAAAGGGTCATTTTAAAAATATTAACACAGAGCTGAAAGGGGTTTGCCGATCCTTTGACTAAAGCATGCCACCCCAAAGATTTAAGGATCATGTTGTCAATATGGGACTTGGTTTCCCTTTTTGTGTTTTTGTGAAACTCTATAGGGGTAATATTTCTCATATTTGTTTGCACAATTTGTTTAAATTTGGGGAAATATCAATAAATTTGGGCCTAGAATAAACGTTAGGTTTTTTCAAAAAAAACGTTGGGAAAGAGGTTTGGGAAAAATTGATACATTGTAATTCATGGGAAAATACTAATCGAGTAATAAAGGGGAAAAAATCGCCATGATTCGGTTTTTGAGTTTTCCCTTAAAATCCCCAAAGGGTTTTGGGATTAAAGTAAAATATAAAAGGGCCAAGTGGGAGAATGTTGGAATTGGGAAGTATGGTGGTCCTATTTTTTGGGAAACCCCAAACCACAAAATTCTTTAACTACCAAATCTCATGTTCCCACTTCCACCTTTAAACCTAACAAACCAAAATTACCCACTAACCCATTAACCCCTTACATGATTTTAGGAAAAATTTATGGAAAGTTTCTCTATAAATACTAATGGGTTCCCAAGGGCCCAACACGAAAATTCTATTAAAAACACATTTAAACCCTCTTTTTTAGAAATTTTTTTTTGCTCTAAGATCTTAAAGGGTTTTTCCGGGGGTTGACTTTTTTTTCCTCTCCGGATTAAGCAAAGGGAAAAAGGGTTTGGATTTTTCCCAATTCCGCCATTTTTTGTGTTTCTATTTTTGGGGTTTTTGGCTTACAAGTATACATTCCTTCTAGTATTCGATCGAGCCGTTTAGCTTCCCCACGACGATGAAGCCCGAGGGTTAAGATCATGGGCCCTCGACAAAAATGTTCTTTCCCAAAGGAATTCGAGTTTGAGAAGCTACTGCCTTTTTTCTCATCATCACCGAATAAAAAATTTTTCATTGAACAACGAAATAAAAAAAATTTTCCCATCTGGGCGGGAAACAATCAACTAATGACCGGGAAACTCCCTTTAAATAGGGGGAAAAAATTCAAATCGTCGTCATCGGTTTTGGGGGGGCCAGGGATCCCTTTCGAGCGGGGATGGATGGAGTGGGGATCGAAGGATTTGCTTAAGGCATCGCTGCTTCTCCATTTGGGGCACAACTTCTACATACTGGGTTATAGCTTTATTAGCAGCAAGCTCATCGACACTACCAATGTTCACCTGAACAGGATGAAAAAGAAAGAGCACTTGCAATCTTTCTGACTTCTTTTGGCCAGGTTGCCGTATACATCAAAGTTCATCTTCAAGAAGGAATCTCATTGACAATCTTACGAATTGGAGGTTCAAAACCCATATCAAGCATTCGATCTACCTCATCAAGAACAAGGAGAGATACTTGTCTAAGGTCAATCTGCCTTCCTTCAAGGATGTCATTGAGTCGACCTGGAGTTGCCATCACAATATCTGCCCTCGATCTAATTCTTTTAGCTGAGGGCCCTTAGGAGCTCCACCATACAAGCACGTGCAACTGACTCTTCAATGATCGACCAAATTTGATGGCCTCATCTTGTATCTGTGTGGCAAGCTCCAGTGTGGGAGCCAACATGAGCACTGTAGGCCCATTCTGAGGATTATACGTCGTCTTCTGGTCTACAATCTACAAAAACCAGATATATGGACTAATCCTGCAAGGTATGCATGACAGCCTAAGCAAGGAATTACCATTCGACACCAAGATCTTCAACCAACAACCAACATTAAAGAAACAGAACCATACATGTGACTTTCATTTGAATGGATAGAATAATGTGCCATAACTGATGGTAGCCCTTCCTTTCTTGTTCTTTTTTTACTATTTTTTTTTGGCAGGTAATATTATTTCCGGCTGTCTTCTTCGGTGATGATGACGTTGATCGGACTCACGAAATTTCCAACAAAGATGGCGCCGAAGGAGATTAAGCGGAGGCAAGGTCGGTTGCTTCTGGCGCCGGCGCCCCCCTGCAACCAACAATGGCATGCCGATGTCTCCAACAATGGCACTGGTGTGAAAACGACTGAGCTCTTTGGTGAACTTCAAATTCTGCAAAGCCAAGTCCTGGACCTAGTGTGCGCCATAGCAACGAGATCGGAGCCGATTTCTCAATTAAATTTTCCATGCTGTCATTGCCAGCAAGTAAACTTGTTTGTGGAGCACCATGTCTGTCCGTATCTAGATCTCTTCTTCTTGGCATCTGTTGGCATTTTTTTTTTTTTAATGTTCATAGTTTTCTTAGTAATAATCCACAAAAGGTAAAAGGCTAGCTATTAGAAGGACACGTTTTATGATAACATCCTTGACTTCACATTTGACTAAAGTTGCCGTTGGTGATTGCCGTGATGGCAATACTTTTTTTTTTCACTCATTCCAGATGGATGCTAAGAAACTAGAAGAAGCGTTCTCTCGATCCATCCCAAAGCTCGTACAGACGATAGTAAATAAAGTCCGGAAAGGAACTTAACAAAAAGTCTGGAAAGGAACTTGATAGTAAGTTGTGCTGTGGAGTGACAATATCCTGAGCGGATCGGTCCTAGGGCCGTCGCAACTTCTCTAAAGACGATTTGCTTAAAATCTCTATAACAGTCATCTTCTCACTTTAATTTCTCATGTTTCCTTCCATGTTGACTGTTTGCAGGTGAGATAGCAGCTTGACAAGACGTATTTTATTTTAAACCTTGATCACAAGTTTTCTTGAAGAGAAAATAAGAACCTCATTTCTCCAAATTTATGCTTCAGTTGTAATAAGCAACTTTGTCAAATTTGACAAGCGATAGGGATCCGTCCCTTTCTTCTTCCTTTGATCATGAATTATAAACAAGAACCTCGTTCCTTTTTCTTGGTAGAAAGTTCTCCACAAGAGCATTCTTATCTACCCCAAGGTTAGATAATTTTTCTCCCTTGAGAAGACTAGGATCCTTCAAAGCCATTATTACTTCCACTCGACTATGGTTCTCGCTCAAGAGCAAGATGGGAAATGTGGCTATGACTTAGGATCCTTTTATGCCATTACTACATCCGCTTAAATCGTGGTTCCCACATGTGAGCGCAATGGAAGTGTGATTCTCATGTTCCTTTGAGGGTTAGAGGAGAGATATCCCCAAGTTCTAGGTCCAAGCCATAGACAAAGTAATATTCTCAATTTTGTGTACTTACATGAATAAATCTTATGTTATAGCTCATATATTTCCTTCTACCATTGCAGGTGATAGAAGTTGGTTTGTCAATCCTATTAAAGCAAGGATGTCATAAGGTCGAGTATAGTAGACCTCCAGTAGAGCAAACCTTGCACGGTAGTAGACCCTAATAGGTTTTGGGCATAGAAGCTTCAACCATGGCATGTGTTGCATGTAAAGGACTTTTAGCATAGTAGCTTGGTGTGTATTAAGCCTTTGTTAGGTCTCAAGCACAACCAGCCTCAAGTGAATGAAGTCTGACCATAGTGAGCCTCAAGCGGGACTGGAGGGTCATCATCAAAGGTGATTCGGTGTTGTGCTTTATTTAAAAGAAAGAAAGAGATACCTTTGTTTGTCATCCAGACTGCACTCTTAAGGGAGTCCCCTTCAGGTGGAAGTCTTGGGTAGAGTATGTCAGCTTTGACATCAAAGTGCATAGCTCTTTTGAAGAAGATTGGGATATCTATGTGCCGATTGAAGATTTTGCATCCCTTGACTGGCTGTTATATGGTCAAGCATCTTGAAGATTTTTTTTTTTTTTTTTTGGTTTATGGTGATAGCACTGAAAATCTAAATGATCCAATGAACCTTTGATATAAAGGACAAGTTAAGGATAAAATGATGCTTATGTTATGCATTTTCTTTCTTTATGTGCTGCACCTGGAAAAAAAATTTTTTCTCCTTCCCCCAATTGCTAACATGTCTCATGAACAAAGTAGCAACTTAGATTTTAGTAAAACTGTTTCTCTTACGATTTTTCATGCTATCCCTCTAAAGGCCATCAGAGGGCCTCTTGGGAACCTACATTAAATTTTAAAAAAGTGTAATCATCGTTCGGGTTAAGAGGCGATTCCTTCAAATTGGGAGCAATTATGAAAGACCACTTAGAGGGATTGTCATGAATATAGACCCCTTAAGGGCTCTTAAATCTAAGAACCTCTAAAGTCTCTCGCGCATTTTAACAAATCCCTCTTGCAACAATGATGTTTTAAAAAAAAAAAATTTTTTAGAAAAATATTTAATCACACTTTAAATAAAATAAGGGAATCATTGCCTAAATCATGAGCTCTCTTTTACAGTCCCAAAGGGGGGCATTTTTCCCCCTAAATTACTTAAAATTTTTATTTAATAACAAAAAGATTAAAAATACTCCATGATAGGAAATTTTTAAAAGTTTGAGCAAAAGTTTGATTAAAATTTTTTTACTTACTCAATGACTTATGATGCCCCTTAGGAAAACAACGCTCTTTTCCCTCTACACTAATTATGTCAACTTTCTATCATTGGGGCCCCGGGGGGTTTAAAACTCATAAATATCCCACTTTTTTCATGGGCCCACTTTTCTATCGTGCCTTGGGGGTTAAAGCTTTTAAAACCCGTCTCCACTAATTTTTGCTTGACTTTTCGTCATGCACATGGGAGTCAAAACTTTTAAATAGTCTGGGACTTTTATAGTCAAAGCTTTTCCCTTGTGCACCCCAGGGGTAAAAACTCTTTCCAGCAACATCAATGTTTAAAACTTTCCCTTTATATAAATTGTTTCCCAAAGAATCATAAATCTTATATAAATTTTAACAAGATTTATTCAATGGGGGATGGAAAAAAATTAGCTAAATTTTCTTTTAAGTTTTAAAGTAGCTTCATTTTTCTTTGCTTTAAAAGGGAAAAGCAATCTTAAAATCTAATTGGAACATTGCACGAAGGGAAATGGGTAAGTCAAACGCCCGGGCTTAAGGTGTGAGAGCCATGATGCCGAGGTTTGCCGGGCTTTAAGGGGTAGGGGTCCCTCAACAAAAGGGTTTGCTTGGGCTTAAGTCAAGGGAAATCAAAATGCTAGAGTGTTACCTAAGGGTTTAAAAAGGGAAAATAAAAAGACTATACGCAATGAAAAAAAATTAAAAATTTCGTCATTTTTGGCAAAAATTTTCTCTTTATTTAAAAAAATAAAGGGCAAGTTTTTTCCTTTAATTTAGTTTTTTAATAAAACACTGACACTAAACAAATGAATTCCTTTCCCTAAAATATCCCCTTTTTAAAACCTTGACCCTTCATCTGCCTCAATCCTTAACACTAACAAAAGTAGTACAAACTTTTGCCCCTCTTCACTAATTAGCTAACTGCTCACTTTTTTCTTTTTTGCTTTTTCTTTCCCCTACGAAGTCTCACATTCCCCTTCTTTCTCTTTACTTTTCCTAAGGGGTCCTTTCCCAATTTTTTGGTGGGACTAAAAAGGTTTTGCAATAGCAGTCTCTCCCTCTTTACAAATTTATTGAAAAATGCGACTTTAGTGAAGTATTTCCCCATTGTGCTTAAATGAATTGTTCATAGTGGGAAAAATGTCCTTTTTCCCTTTCCCAAAACCCTTAAGCACTTTCCCTTTGAAGGTTTTTGAAATTGTATCATACAAAACCCCTTTCTTCTAATCAATAGATGGAAAAATCAGGCTGTCGATCAATTTGGGAAAACGGTTTTGGGGCTTTTTTTAGGGTTTTCTTTAAAAAACTCACCTTTTTCCCTGGGGCCCCAAACGTGTTTGTAGGCACTTTTAATGAAACTACTCATTGGGGGGGGATAAATTTGTCTCACTAAGGGAAATGGCATCTATCCTTGCCCCGCCTTGAATTTTAGAAAATTTGGCATTATGTTTAAAAAAAAGCCCAAATTTTTTCTATTTTAATGTCCCCTTAATAGGGGCCCCCCAAAATTTTGCATGCTTTCCACAAAAAAAGAAAGGGAACTTTTATTTTTAATGGGAAATTTTTTTTTGGCAAAAAAAACATAAAAACCGCATTAATTTAAAGGAAAAATTTTTTTATTTCTTCCATGCCCCCCTTTGGGCCCTTTTTTAAAAAACAAGCTGCAAAATAAACCCGCCCCCTCCCCATAAATTTTTCCTTTTTTCTTTCGATTTTGGGGAAAGGCATTTTCTGCTTGGGGAAAAAACATGGGATCCGCGGGTTTAAAACCCCAATAAAGGGTTTTAAAAAATTTTTTTTAAAGTTAGTCATCCTCATTAGGCTGGCTACTTTCCCGGGATACATGTATCCTCAAAAAAATTTTTAATCAAAAAAGCCCTTCTTGTACATTACGCAACCTTGACATGTTACAAATCCCTTCTTCCCGTACTAAAGGGTTGTGGCGATGGCATTTGTATACCCTGGGTTTTATTATTGTTCGAGGAAAACTGGATTATTTTTCAGACAAACCATTGCTTTCTAAGATAAGGGTTTCCCCTTTCAAAACCCCATCATTGAAAATCCTTTAAAATCCCCAACACTCTTTTTATAGGATTACCTAAAAAAAATCTTAATTGGAGAATCTACCAAAAAACTTGGGAAATTTTATTTTTTTTTTTTTCTTTTATTTTGTTTTTTTGGTAAGCGTCTACTCTTGGGGGGGCTTGATATTCCCATCTTTTTTAAAACCCCTTTTGGGCAAAAAAAAAGTATGTAACCTTTTTCCCATTGGGCATGGGAAAAGGGGGAATTGTGTAGATCATTGGGTGGAAACATTTCCTTTGCTTTTTATTTCTCTCTGGGGGGCCCCAACCTAGGGGCCAGCTTTGTAAATTTAAATCATTTCCCAAAAACCCCCCATTTTTTCCCATTATTTTTGGGAACAGAAATTTTTAGGTTTTCCTTCATCCGACTTTGTGCAGAAAAGGAACTTTGATTGAGATTTTCTAGGTGGCCCCACATAAATTTGTGAAAAATTTCCCCTTTGATGCCAAAATTTTTACTTTTCTCCCTCTCAAACACATACGTCTTGAATTTCCAATGTGTGTTCCTTGAAGCTTCTATATAATCCATCAAGTATTTTCCCCTTGGGGGTACTTTTCGTGTTCTTTCCAAAGTCCGTGATTGTGACCGATAAAAAAATACATTATGACATGAATAAACACCGGGGAAATTATAACTTAATTATTTATCATGTTTATTCCAAATTTTTTTGCATTTTTTGCACTTAAAAACGAAAATTTGACAAAGAAATTTAAAAAACATGGACACGACCAGTTAACATGAATTGCCAACCTTGACTATGCCACTATTGGAATTGGGTACTTGATGAGTTTGGGTTTATCAATCCACCTCAAAAAACCATAAGTTACTATTTTAGATTTTAATTCCAATCTCCATACTTAACCCAAAGACCTCTTCTCATATTTGCCAGTAATTTTGAGATTATTTTGGCTTTACTTTCATTTGCAAGCCCAAAAACTTTCGAAAATTGCTTTATAAACTATAAAACCATTCCCCATATTTGTCACATCTCCCTTAAAAGTTTTTAAATTTTCTTTGAGCCAATTTCATTGAGAAATAGCAAAGAAAAAAGGATAATTCAAGTCATTTTTGCTTTTTTGGGGTTGGGGAGTCTATCGGCTTTCCCTTTTAAATTTGCACCATTTGATTTTTCTGTATATCAAGGCTGCATGTGAAGACTCTCAAATTGTTTAACTATATACATAAAAACCTAACTTAGAACTTAAGTCAAAAATCAGGCCTAGTAGCAACTAAAACCATCTGGATTAATTTTATATCTAGCCTAATAGCTAGACATGTATTGCATCTTCTTACATTATTTCTACTCACCAAACATTTCCATTAGGTGAGGACTACAAATAATGTCCTTTAAGCCTCTACAATACTAATGATAGGAGAGGAGGTTATAGTACAGGACAAAAGTTATCACATGGATAGTCCTATGGGTTTTGGGAAGACCGACACGAGGGTCCATTGCACAAGCTTAGGTTTTAGTGGGGCAATGTTTTGCATATGGTCAACTCCTCAAAACCCAAGCTAGAGTGAGTTTAATTTCTCTTGTCTCACGATGTACTGGTCAACATTATGTGAATGGCACTATTGGTTATTGCATTGGCTCTAAAAGACTTGCTTGTTTGATTGATGCATATAATTCTTATCCCTTGCCACTTACTGAGTAAGTGGTTTTTACTCACTCCTTTATAGATTTCTTTACAAACATCAACGGTCTTAAGCTACTCTAACAAAAACAATGTTGATATTTAGATCAAAGGAATGAGGTACTAAGTGAGAATCAACTTGTTGAATGACTCTAAGACATGTAATCTAAATATTTGTGAAAGACTTGAATTGAATGTATTAAGCAAACTTTATTAAATGGTACATTATTCTTCAGGGTTATAGATTAACTTCCATTTATGTTGCCACTCTAAATGTAAAGCTATATATATACTAATGGTATAATGGTAGCTAAGGGCCCTACACTATTAGTATCAATTAGTGTACATGTGGAACTATTACAATTTACCCGGTCGAAGCATAATATTGCAGAGGAAATTAATGTAGTCTAGAAATTCTAGATTATAGATTAGTCTAGGATATGTTGCTTTACTAAGACTAATATGACCAGTCCCAAAATCCAAATGACTTATAGGAATATAACTAAATTGATTTGTCAAAGATTTGCCTGTGTTATCAATTGTATTAGCAATTGTCTTTATAGCTAATTTACTCACACTTTGATTCTAATCCTTATGGATATCCCTTAACAAAGTCACAACTCCAACATGAGATGCTAACACAAACGTGCTCGAGTATATCACATAGTTTGTCATGAGATTATATAGACCAAATCTCATGAATGGCCTATTATGGGCTACTGCAGCAAGATGTCAACACTAGAAGCTATGAGATCTGATTTTAGGATGCTTAGATTTATAAGATTAAAACCTCTAAAAGAAAGATCAACCACTTGGGGTGCCAATTTTACCCCCAATTTGGTCAATACAAGCCTCATGCTTATGTTTGCATTAGTTGAATCTATAACATAGCTTTCGATCAAATCACCAACTAACATTCCAATAACTACTACAGGAACAGAGTAGCTTTCAAGAATCGTCTAAGTCATCACTATAATAATTCTAGCATATGCTCCTACCTCTTGAACTTCACCCAACTATTTGTACCCATTTGGACAGCCATCACTATGGTCGCATAGAACTATCCTCTTAGCTACCTTTGTTGTATTAATGACAACTAGCTACATCCTCTCCTCCATATTAGATTGATGTATTCTTAATGTAAATACTCTCTGGAAATACGTTGTCCTATCAATTGTAACACCATTTCCCAAAGTAAAAGAACTTGCAAAGTTTCTGTTTACACTCTCTACCCCACCATCACGATTCAAGGTTCTCTATTTTAAGTTAAATCACTAGCTTCATCATTTCTAGTTAAACAAACAACAAGAATTCCATGTTCAACAGTTGAAAGTGAAGCAACCACAATTAAGTCATTCAAAAACTGAGTGCAATCTACTCCAATAGATAATAACATAATATCAACTCCATCAACTATTTATTGGTCCATCTTTACAAGAATATCACTTGAAGCTGATTCATTTGTGTTCGCCCAAATCACTTTGTACATGGATAGATGAGTTGTTGGTGCATATTCCCCATTGTTGTTCCATCAACATAACTAAAGCAGCTTGCTATAATGACCCTTACACCAACAATTGTGGATGAAGTATGAGTGCCATAATTAAGAAAGTCTCTTATTGAGTCATAGCACATGTAGAAATTTTTATACTTGCAACAATCAATCCCAATGTAAAAGAAAGAGCTCAATTAACTTCTTATTATAGTTAGATATGTTAAATGCTACATCATTCTATGCACTTCCCCTTTCCATCTTAATGGTGGTAGTGGAATACCTTGATACGAGTAATTAACATCAAAAGGAGAAAACAATAAAAAAGAAATCAAATGAATGGTACCTATAATTGCATAGTAGGTTGGGCTTG
>JBBMOL010002586.1:15000-20000 GCA_037954665.1 Laguncularia racemosa
TCGAAGTACCATTTGGACAAAAAAGAATTCCCTTCGTTACATGATTTCTTCTTCATATAGATAGATATAGGATCTATGGGGCAATTACTTAGAAATACATTTTGTGCAACAGCCCTTCCTATCTGATAGAAAAGGATCCCATGATCCTGAACCGATCTTACCTGGGATCGCAAATCCCAAGTTTGTCTATGAAGAGCAGATCTAATTGTATTAGTGTCTAGAATTGATTTCTTCTGTGTAATACTAATCGATAGGGCCTCATTGGTAAGTGCTACAAGATCTCGTACATTGGAACCCATGGTTATGGACCCGAATCCATTAGTATGGAACATTTTCTTTTCCAAGTGAAATCCCCTAGTATATGAAAGGGTGAAAAAGTGCTTTCGTTGTTGTGGAATAAGAAGCCTTCGTATCTTAATGCATGTATTTAATTTATTCGGAGCTATTAGAGCGGGATCCACTTTTTGGGGAATATGAGTCGAAGCAATAACAAGAATATTTTTAGTGAACATCTTTCACAATCCCTGGAGAGATAGTTCACCAATAGACCGAGGGATAAGTAATTCGACTCATTCACATCCAGATCATGAATGTTTGGAATCCATATTAGCAAGGAGACATTGCTTTTGCTAATTCGAATTGAAGGGTGATATAAAATCGGTCTATTTCCGCATCATATCCATATTAGCGCATTCATCATAGTTAGAAGCTCCAGCTCCGTATCAAGGTCACGATCAATATCGTCACTATCCTCAATATCGTCACTATCCTCAATATCGATATCATCAATAAGAAAACCTTTAGGCTTGTTATCCAGAACTTGTTCAGAAATACTGTAATGAAAGGAACATAGGAGTTTGTCGCTAGTATTTGACCAAATAGGATCGTCCAGTTCCTATAGAACCTATCACTAAAATACCCCGAGAGGGGGATAGGGCTAAGCGGAGCGAAAAGGGTTTTCCATGAGATGTGAAATGAAAACTATTAGCCCCACACGAGGTTTGTAAATAAGTAATTGTCTGATAATGAGCAAGGAATATCCGTCCTTTCTGCTAAACAGGATGTATTGAACTCATAATTCATTAGATACTTTTTATGAATGTCAACTAAGTATCGTAAGTAAATTGCTCCCGGTTGTTCAATCATTTGATAACCAGAGTCATTCTTTGATAAATGATCACTATGCGTCAAACTCAATAGAATTTGATCAAACCTTTTTTCTGTCGTTAAGGTGGAAAACTGAACCAAGAATTCTCTTTCTTTATCATCAATCGAATCACTGTTCGCGACCCAGGATTCTATTTTATCATCAATCCAATCACCGTTCACATTTTTTTCTTTTTCTTATCAATGAATAGATCTCTTTACTTGTATGACTCAGATGTCTCGTATTTTTCGAAAAAGTGATTCGATGGATGGGATTTGGTATGATACTTAGGAGATCGATAATATCGATGAGATTGATATTAAAATATTTCTTCTTAGAGCGTATTGATTTGACCCCATAAGCGGGACCACCACCCCATAGCAATTTGCCGCCAGAAGCAGAACCCCGTATTTCTTCTAGAGAATCTCCTAATTTTTCAGAGCAACTAGAAAGAGATTCTTTAACCAGAAAGAATTCAGTTCAGATGTAGGGTACCTATCCAGAAGTTTTCGCAACTCCATCATGTATGATGGAATCATCAAAGATTTGACCTTTTCGCACTCTGTCTCTAACCCACTAGAGGCTCGGGAAACAAAGAGAAGATGTGTACGAACGAGATATGCAGCAACAAGAAGAAGGAAAAGGATTGAATAGAGGAACTCCCGAACATTTGGAGATCTCAGATGTGTCGATATCAATGGTGACTCATTATTTCGATGAATCATTTCTTCGGACAGAAGAAGATTATGGAAACACTTACTCGAAATCTCACTTATCAGATTCCGTTGTGGAAGACGCAATTTTTTCTGAAGAATTCGCCATGATATATCTGATCCATGCATAATATCATGAAAAATGGATACAAATTTTTTACTGCTACTTAGTATCGGCAATAGGTCTGAAAAAGTATCTAAAAATAGCAAATTTAGATATTTGTACCCTGTCGAGGTAAGGAACCATGGCATATATGTTTGGAATAGATTCCATTTTGAGAGAGTTGAAAAAGCACTATCTCGTTGAAAGGTTCTATACATCTGCCCTTTCTCAACGCATTTCTTTAGACAAAGACTCCGTTTTTTCCTCTTTTCGGATGGTAAATATTTCTCAGAACATGGAGTGTGAATCAAACCCATGTTTGAATTGAAATGGAGATACTGATACAAGTTCTTCCCTTCTGAATCAGATAGATTCATATCGGAAAGAGGTTGACAATAAGTTCTTTCAAAATTGACTATTTGTCCCCTGTTAGAGGTGTTCCAGAAATGTCTGCGATCGAGTAAATAGCTCTACGAACCGCTGGATCGGATCGAATTGCAAAATGGAAAGATTGTACAAATTATAACCTTTCGTCACCACTTTGTGGAAAATCGTTAGGTATGAATAATGTTAGATACCTGTGACTCGATTGGTGAAATAGTATCTCTTCTCCAAAAAAGCATGTTTTTTTTTACCGCCGCACAAAGAAAATATTTTGTTGCGAATGAACAAGATATTGAGGAATTGCCCATACGTAAAATCATAATTCTTGATACGGGCTCTTTCCACATAAAAGGGAATCTTTTGTTACAATAGAAGCAGAAGTGGTGTGGATGATTCAAGAATCGAAGTCGATTTGCTTTATAAAAAGAAGACATCAATGAACTTCGATGAAATGGTTTCACGGATTCAGCCAATTGTCTTGATCGTGGGATATCATGAGAAATAGGAATCCGTGTTATCAAAAGATTTCCTGCGATTATTTCTAGTATGGAATGAGTCAATCATCCACTTTGGTATCTTATTGAACAAAAATGGTGATATTGTTCCTCCATTGATCAATAAATTTCGATTTTTGGGAAGTATCATGATCATCCAATAATAATGGTTTCAATTTTTTGAAATGAACGATTTGAAGACCTATTGATTCTAACAACTGATTGCAGAGTTGATCATTCGGACCTTTCAATTCATAGACGCGGATCTCGGACCTATGAATGGGGGTATTCCCGAAACTCACAAAGAAAAAAGGAAGTGAGTTAGACAAAAAAAGAAGAAACTTGGACAAAAAGAGAAGTAACTTGGACAAAATGAAACGAAGTGACTTAGACAAATCCTTTTTTGTCGATAACCTCAGACCAATCAATCGAATATTGATTAATACGTAATCGATCGAAGACTACTTGAAAACGGCTCTTCTGCTCAGAAACGAAATGTTCCAAATGTTCCTGGAAATTCTTGCTCCCATTGGACCATTTGTATCTATATGCATTAGGATCCCGATTCACGATCTCTCGGTTCGAGAAAGAAAAATAAGAGATCGAACTGACTCTTTTTCAAATTCGATAAATGTTGGTTGATCGTATATTTCATTATAGTTCTATGATTCAGAGTATCATTTCCTATTTGATCCCTTTGAATTCCATATTCGAAGTTGCGATCGATCTATTCATTAAAAAGAATCGATTCAATACATTTCTTATGTACCCATAGGTGCTATATTGGATTTGAATCAGATTTCGGATCAATCTATATTGATTGACTGCCTCCATTATGTTGTTGCTAGCAAATACCACTATTTTTGGTTTTGGATCTTCCAAATCATTCCCGCAGGAGATCCGGACCCATTTTTTTCTGATCCTTCGATAAAAAGATTCATTCTCTTCATAAAAAACAGGAGGTAAGAACCAATAAAGATTTCTTTTTCGATTCATCCCTGAGTTGAATACCTCATTCAAGAATGTTTTTGATCCAATACGTAAGAATCAATAGAAAAGGCAAATCCCTTATGATACACCAGATCCGGCTCGGTTATTGATAGAGTGAATAGACCTGCCATTTCTTGAAATCTCTCTTCTGATTCAAAATCGTGGTGCAACGTGTATCCCCCCCTGTTCCGGTCATGGAACAGATGAAATAAATCAAAAAATGTATTTTTGTTCAAGAATGAAATCTTATTGGAACTGTACATATCCAGTTCATCCTTCGGAACCATATCCCATCCCGGATCTAATAAAATAGGATGAATTGTTGAGACGGTATTTTGTAAATACGTAATTATCTTGAATATATTAACTATTTCTTTATTTTCCGATCGCCTGGAAGGGACAAAAGAAACATCTTGCTTCAACAATTTCTGATCTATACCGGACCTCTCGGTAGGATTCGAACCCAGATGAAGTTCTGACCATCTGTCAGAGAAAAAAGAAAGAATGGATCTTGTAGGATTCCCAAGAAATTCTTCGATTTCTTCCGGAAGCAGATGATTATTCATCCCCTTCTCACGTTCCGCGAATAGCCGGACATTGAGGAATATCCAGAAAGGCATTTAGAGAGTCGGTCTGATTCTATCTCTGTTCGTTCCGTTTGACGAAAGGAAGGATCCAAAAGAATCGATCTTTCTTTAGTTGTTGAATCTCTCTTTGATTGATCAATGGGTGATATTCCGAATCCTCATTACTAATGGAATCGAAATGATCTCTGGATTGATCAGAAGATCCTTTCAATTGGCTAAATCCGTTACTTGAACGAAACTAGATCTTGTAGAATCATATTGAATATTTGACGATACATTCCGTACCTTGCTAAAAAACCGATCCTTGTTTACCAACCACACATTGTCTAACCAAATCCAATTCTCTCTCGATATGTTCCTCAAAAAATCCGATTCGTGCGGATTCTTCCCCCAACTAACGAAGAGATCTTGGCGGAATTGCCACATATGAAATTGAGCACAATTTTGCAAAGAAATAGCCCACTTGTTTCTCGAGAGGAGATCTCAATATCATTTGATTGAATAGTTGACCCAGCTCCTTGTTGTTTGAAGAAACCCTCCACTTCAATTGGTATTTTTTCACGAAAAGCAAACATGAGATAA
>JBBMOL010002587.1:0-22982 GCA_037954665.1 Laguncularia racemosa
TTTAATTTTTTAAACTAATCAATCAAAGTTTGGTACAGGAAACTTTTAGGGAGAAAAAGAAAAGAAAGAAAAAAAAGAAGGAAAATTTTGCTTCAAATCAAAAAACTGGACATATAAGTATGAATGTCTTGCACGATTAAAAAGATGGAGAAATACAAAAAGAAACAAAAAGCTTTAATGGCAACATGGAGTAATCTTGGTGAGTCAGACGTTGAGTCAAACGTTGGATCAGATAATGAAGAAGAAGTAAATTTGTGCTTCATGGCATTATCTAAAGGTATCTTCTGAATCTAATAATGACATGCCTATTACCTTTAGAAAACAATTTAAACAAATGTTAAAAAAGCTTTAATAAGGCAAATGAAAAAATATTGAAACCTTGGAGAAAATGAAAAAAAGGAGTTGTATGTCAACTAATATGTTATAAATTTAAAGAAAATGATTGATAGGATCAAAATTCGACAAAAACTATCATTGGGTAAGAACTAAAGGATTTCAAATCTTGGGAATAAGGGCCCATTTGAGCAAATCGACCCAGGAATTATTTGTCACTAACCTCTTTTCTCTTATTTCATATTTGTATATTCCCCAGGAACACTTATCATGCTTTAAAGCGATAGACAAACTCACTCAGACTCAGCTTGTGGGTTATCCATAGACCGACCTAAACCGCGATGAGCTAGGCCGACGAATCCTATTGAAACTTAGCATGTTGAAGAATATTTTTACTTGTAATTTATTTTATTTGGACTATTTATGTTGTAAGTTTTTGGGCACTTTTCATTTGCTTGTAATTATGTTTTTAAACGACCACCCTAAAAGTGGCATAGTTGTAATTTTGTGAACTTTTTAACCCTAAAGGGAGCAAGTAGGGTTTTTAAGGGAGATTTTTGCAGAATAGACTTACATATACGTGAGAGAGTTATGGTTTCTTCTAAATTTATTTGCTCTGATCAATTTCAATACCAAGAATTGGAATTGTGGCGAGTGCAACACGGAGAATTGTGAGTAATATCAATTTCCCTTTTTGTTGTGTTTCCCTTTATCACTAGTGAGTTATATCTAAGGTTGAATTGGATTTTTTTCTTGGTCAGATTTGATTGCATTTGTAATCAAATTTTATTGCTTAATTGATTGGTTTTAGCTTGGTTTTTAACCTTCAATTTAGCCCATTTGAAATGTGGATCATTTAGTTTGGGAAAAGGATCACGAAATTGGATCTTGTTGTTCTTGTGTGTAATTTACGTGTTTAAATTTCTTGTGATTATTGTTTATTGGAGGAAATTATCATTGTTGAATTGTTATTGCAATTTGAGCATTCGGATTTCATTGGGATCTCCTTTAGGGTTTTACACAAATTCTACTAGATTGAATCGAGATTGGTTTAGTACATTTGAGTTTTATAATTTTCTCCAATTGTATGTGCTTCACTCCTAATTTAGGCACTTATCAGAGCTGCACATACTTGGTTCATTTCAATATTGATCACGTGGTGTTGTGAAATTGGTTATAGATCTTGAGAATTGATGCCATTGTTCATGTGATTGAAAGCTAGTTTGATTGACATTGTTTGTTTGTCTTTCAAATTGGTTTTACATGTGCTTAATCTTGGTTTTAGGCACATCATCTTTTGGTATCAGAGCACAAGTTAAGAGAAGGGATTTAGTGTTGGTTAATTTCTTAATCTTCATGTTCAATTAGGGTTCTTCAAATTATGATCCAAAATTGTGTGTTGTGAATTGAGGTTGTGTAATTATCTTGATTGAGAAGTGAATTTTCTACTTCTTGAAGTTGAATTGAAAGACTTGTTGTAGCTCCTTATGGTTGATCATTTTCATGAAAGGGAAGAGGAGTAGAAGTGTATTATTGATTCAAAATTTTGAATATGAAAATTACCTCATTTGTGAAGGGAGTGGAAGTGTAATCCATTGCATGTTGATTTCAGAAATAAGAGTATAGTTGTACAATTTTCATAATTAAATTGTGTGGATTATATGGAAGCTATTTGGTTTTCAAAACACACATTAAGTGATAGAAGTTATTGTATGTTCATTTGAATTTGAAATTGAATCTTACCATTTATGGAAAGTTGCATTAAGAGTGTCAATTTAAAATTGTTGCCGTGTTTGTGTGGCAGTGTAAAGGAGTATTGAATTGGTGGAGTTTGTGTTGTGTGTATTGAGTAGATAAGTGTTGCACCGTGGTTAAGTGTATGTGTTGCAATGGTTATTTGTATACCGTAGGTGTATGAGTGTGTATTACCATGGCTTGAAGTAGTGTATATGTAGTGTTGTATTTTTTGTAAATTTAGTAAAGGGTGTTAACATTTAGTGTTGGTTGTTATATGTGTTGTCAAGCTACTTGTTGTTGGTGGTGTGAACATTATTGAACTATAAGCAAAGGGGAAGTTGTGCGGTGGTGAATGGTGTGTTGTGTATATGTTTAATTGCTACCAATTGTGTATTTAAGTGGTGAGAAGTCAAGGCAAGAAAAAGGAAAGTTGAGTAGTAGAATTTGAAATTCAAACAAGTCATTAAAGTGAGAAAGTAATTGAACTAATTACTTAAATACTTATAGTTGAATTTAATTCCATCTACTTAAAGTAGTTAAGTGTACTTCACTTGTGGCTTGGTTGTGCACTTGAATCGTAGAAGTGTGAAGATAATTATTGTGTTGTTGGCTTTGAACACAATCATGTCTAGTGAAATGTTTCATTATACTAATGTATTGCGCTGGACATTTACTACATTCACTACTAAGGATGATAAACAAAGGGAAAACTTGTTCCATACCTCTTGTAGGGTACAAGGAAATTATGTGTCCTTATAGTTGATGATGGTAGTTATACCAATGTGGTAGTAGCATCATTAGTATCAAAACTAAAACTTGCCACTACTCCACATCCTGAACCGTATAAATTGTATTGGCTTAGTGATCAGGAGAGTTTGTATGTGACCCAAAGAGCTAGGGTACCTTTCAGTGTAGGGGATAAATACTGTGATGAAATCAAGTGTGATATTCTACCTATGTGTACATCCCATATATTGCTTGGTAGGCCTTGGTTATATGACAGGAGGGTTTTACATGATGGCTTTAGGAATATTTATGTATTCCAGAAGGGGGGAAAACAAATTATTCTAAATCCGATGTCACCTTCAGAGGTTTAAAGGGTTCAGCAACAAATTGGTAGACCATCAGAGGGCCATGAGTAGTTAAACCAACCCTTAGAGCATAAAATTTTTCAAACACAGATGTGCCAACCTTTAGAGAATCCTGATGATCTTAGTCAGATGAGCAAACTACCAGAGGACCAAACTATTCAAGGGCAGTTGTGTTCACCTTCAGAGGTATTAGAGGCTCATGAGCAGTTGAGTAAACCATTGGAGGATTCTGAGGGTTAGAGTCAGATGAGCCTATCATTGGAGAGCCAGATTGTTTAGAGACAATTGTGTCCACCTTCAGAAGTTTTAGAGGTAGTGAGCAGTTGGGCCAACCATTAGAGAGCCATGTGGATTAGCACCATATAAATGAGTTAGAAAAGGAGAAAATAATTTTAGTGGAACGGGTTGAGATAGGAGAGACCTCGGTGGATAATAGGTCATTATTTGTGTTGCAGATGAGATACATCCTAGAAATGGAGGAGAGAAAACAATCACCCCTTATGGTATTTCAGATATTGGGATTCTGCAATGATGCTTTTTCAAGTGACTTGCTAGGAGGAAACAAAGTCTCTACTCCATTTAATCTATTAGATTTGAGGACAAATCTTTTTTAGGCTTAAGGAGATGATAGGAATCAAATCCAACAAAACCTATTATTAGGGTAAGAACCAAAGGATTTCAAATCTTGGCAATGAGGGCCCATTTTGAGCAAATTGACCTAGGAATTATTTGTCTACTAACCTCTTTTTCTCTTATTCATATATTGTATATTCCAACAGGAACACTTATCATGCTTTACAAGGCGATAGACAAACTCACTCAGACTCAGCTTGTGAGTTATCCATAGACCGACCTAAACCGACGATGAGCTAGGCCGACGAATCCTATTGAAAACTTAGCATGTTGAAGACTATTTTTACTTGTAATTTATTTTATTTGGACTATTTATGTTGTAAGTTTTTGGGACACTTTTCATTTGCTTGTAATTATGTTTTTAGAACCGACTACCCTAAAAGTGGCATAGTTGTAATTTTGTGAACTTTTTAACCCTAAAGGGAGCAAGTAGGGTTTTTAAGGGAGAATTTTTGCAGAATAGACTTCACATATTACGTGAGAGAGTTATGGTTTCTTCCTAATTCATTTGCTCTGATCAATTTCAATACCAAGAATTGGAATTGTGGCGAGTGCAACACGGAGAAATTGTGAGTAATATCAATTCCTTTTTGTTGTGTTTCCTTTTCATCACTAGTGAGTTATATCTAAGGTTGAATTGGATGTTTTCTTGGTCAAATTTGATTGCATTTGTAATCAAATTCTTATTGCTTAATTGATTGGTTTTAGCCTTGGTTTTTAACCTTCAATTTAGCCTCATTTGAAATGTGGATCATTTAGTTTGGGAAATGGATCACAAAATTGGATCTTGTTGTTCTTGTGTGTAATTTATGTGTAATTACTTGTGATTATTGTTATATTGGAGGAAATTATCATTGTTGAATTGTTAATTGCAACTTTGAGCATTCGGATTTCATTGCATCTCCTTTAGGGTTCACACAAATTCTACTAGATTGAATCGAGATTGGTTTAGTACATTTGAGTTTTATAATTTTCTCCAATTGTATGTGCTTCACTCCTAATTTAGGCACTTATCAGAGCTGCACATACTTGGTTTATTTCAATATTGATCACATGGTGTTGTGGAATTGACTATAGATCTTGAGAATTGATGCCATTGTTCATGTGATTGGAAGCTAGTTTGATTGACATTGTTTATTTGTCTTTCAAATTGGTTTTACATGTGCTTAATCTTGGTTTTCGGCACATTAGTGATATTCTTAAAAATGATACACAAGTGCTACAATGGATAACAAAAGTTTACAAGAAGTACAAGATATGTTAACTAATGAAAATAATACATTAAGAAAAGAGATTATAGAGCTTAATGTAAGAATTAATGAAGTTTCAAAAAGTTTATGTTCTATGTTCACTAAGTTTTTTGAAAGTGATAAAAACTACAAAAAATAATATCATCTCAAAGAGTAAATAACTCAAAAAAGGATTAGGATATAATAAGGCTAAGTCCTCAAATCGAATTGAGAAAACTATTTTTGTTAAAGGAAAAGATGTAATAATTAAAGATAATATTAACATTAGTAAGAAGGAAAATAAAAGTATAAACATGAGTGGAAATAAATCCATCAAACAAAATGAAAAGAATATTAGAAAGAATTCTAGATGGTTCTCTAGACAATATTCTAAACAGATGTACAGACACTACTCCAAACGATCTTATAGAAGGTATTATGGAAGTTATAAAAGAACATATAATCCAAGAATGGTAAGCACATATCAATATCAATGCAGACCATATCAAAATCAGAAAAGTCCAGTAAGATCTAACATTTATGTGTGCTATTTTTGCAATAAATATGGATATATAGAAAAAAAATTATTACAAAAACAACAAGCTCAGTAGAAGTAATAAATCAAAATAACACAAGCTTGAATTTTGGTGGACCCAAGCTAGTCTAGGTTCCTAAGAAGGGTTAATCATCTTCTTTACAAATGTAATAATGCAAAACAAAGCAAAAAGGATATGGCACCTAGATTGTAGGTGCTTATGACACATGTTAGAGGATGTTTCGTTGTTCATAAATCTAGAATGAAAAAATAGAGATTATGTCAAATTTAGTGATGACAGTAGAGGAAAGATAATAGCAATTGGTATAGTAGGATTTCCCTCTGTACAATTGAAAACTTTTCTCTGGTAAGTGGTCTTAAATATAATGTTCTAAGTATTAGTTAACTTTGTGACAAAAGTTACAAAATGATTTTTGAAAAAGACAAAGTAGAAGCTTATGATTAGAATGGAGAAAAATTATTTGAAGGATTTCGTAATAGAAATATTTACATGGTTGAACCTTCAAGAGTAGATGTTGAAAGATGTTTCTTAATAGTAAATGACAATTATTTTATTTGGCATAAAAAGCTAAGACATGTTAACTTTTCATAGTTAGAAAAACTTTCGAAAAATAAACTTGTTATAGGTTTACCAAAAATTTCTTCTATTAAAGATATTAAATGTAATATTGCTTGAAAAATAAAATGGTTTTAGTATCTCATAAACTTAAAATTGTTAGTTCAACAAAAAGATCTTTAGAACTTTTACATTTTGATCTTTTACTTACAAGAACTTTAAGTTTATGAGGAAATAAGTAAGGCTTAGTAATAGTTGATGACTTTTTACGATTTACATGGGTTTTATTTCTTAAACACAAAGTAATACATTTGATGCTTTTAAAATGTTTTCAAATTGAGTTCAAAATGAAAAAGGATTATCAATTATAAGTTTAAGAACTAATCTTAGTAGAGAATTTGAAAATGAAAACTTTATTGAGTTTTGTGAGAAAGATGGGATAGAACATAATTTCTCAACTCCCTATACTACATAGCAAAATGGAGTAGTAGAAAGGAAAAATAAAGTATTATAAGAAATGGTATAAAGTATGCTAAATGAAAGTAATGTACCTAAGTTTTTATATGCCAAAGCAATTTCTACATCCTGTTATATTTCCAATCGTGTTTATTTAAGACCTTTGACACAAAAAACAACGTATGAAAGCTACAAAGGAAGGAAGCTAAATGTGTCATACTTTCATATATTTGGAACTAAATGCTTTATAAAAAAAATCTAGGTAGAATCTCAGCAAATTTGATGAAAGAGCTGCTGAAGGAAATTTTTCTTGATTATTCGACAACCAGTAAGGCCTTTCGTATTTTTAATCAAGTAACTAGATTAATTGAGGAGTCAATTAATGTCAAGTTTATAGATAACTCAATCATGGATGATATTGATGATGTAATAAGTAAAATGAATAGAGATAAAAGTTTAAATCATTAGCAGAATTTGCAAGATACTATAGAAGTACCTATTGAAAAAAAAAAAATAGAGGATAGACCACATGTTAAGTTAGATAGTCATCTAGACAATGCACTAGATGATAGCATTATATTTGTCTAATAACAAAAAAGGGGAGAAGGGATAAGTAGCTAGTGATAAATTTGTTTCATAAGTATTTGATATATTATATAAAGTTTATCAATTGAGATAGGTTTTGTTATCATAAAAAAAGGGAAGAATGTAGAATTATTTGAATTATGAAAAACGTTTTAATGATAAGAAAAAGGTTATTAAGTTATAGATTGTGGTTTAAGAGTGAAGAATAAAAGAGTTCATATTTATCTAGATAGTAGTTTACCGACACTTATATAGACACTTATCTAAATAGTTTGTTAGATGTTTCACTAGACATTTATACAAACAATCTAATAATTTATTTTGTAATATTTTGATTGCATATGTCCTTATACAAGTTTAAATTTATAAGTCTGAATTATTTATAACATCAGTTTACAGAGTTTTTGTATCATATAACAATCAAGTCAAAGTTGTTTCAACCATAGAAGAACAATATGAGGATAAGAATAATCAATACGGTTATCAGTTGAAGAACATCTAAATAAAAGGGGATTTTCTATTTACAACTGAGACTTATTCATCTGCAGCTATTAAAGGGACAAATGAAGATAAACATAAACCAATATGAGCTAAATCTATTCCATGTCAATCAATTACAATTTGAATTTTTCAAATTTCCAAAAATGCAAGGATATGAATGTTATATGCAATCTATAAAAAAAAAAACGAGGAAATATATACATATATATATACAAAACAATTCAAGTTGAAGATACAACATGAAATAGAGATATAAAACAGAAATGGGATACAATGATACTACTTAGAATAGAGAAGAGATATAGATATACAAGCATAAAGAATAATTAGAATAGAGTAAAAAAAACTTCTTTGTTTACTCGAGCTTAACTTAGAAAAATTATATTTTTCTCATTTTTGTAAAGTTATCTATTATTTTTCGTATAAAGTTAAGTTTAAAAAAGTGAGGTTACACATTCATATAGTCTGTGCTTAGCTATAGAAAGGGCTAGAAAGACGGAGCAAGAGCTATTGGTGATTGTAACACGGTTCTTAGCAATTGAAATAGTTAAACAATCGGTGTTAAAGACTGGATCCCCAACAACAAAGCTGGAAGAGAGGACATACTCAATACCTTTATAAATTATTGTCTTCTTTATTTCACTGCACAACATATTTGTTTATTTTAGTATTGCTTATCACGCATAATCTTCATCACATTAGAAAGATAAATAGATTTTGATTAGATCGATTTGATAAAATGTTTCTTTTTGCAAACAATTTACCCCCGTCTTGTTCGCCATTTTGGGGCCTATAGATTATTTTGGGTAGATTTAACGTAGAGTAGGCTTTAGTCTACTTCAATTAATAAATGTCACCATTTGATTTCTTACTAAATGTGGAATAAACAAAATTAGTACTTAATCACCAACCCCTATAAACTTGACATGGTACATACTAGTTTTTTTATCATTACATACTTAAAGCAGTTTGATAAAACTCGCTAACATTTGTTCTAAGCTCTAGTGCCAAAGATTTCTACTACAATACCTCTAAGAGACCAAGATACTTAAATTAGGCCTTTGGAGCTAGATTTAAGGCTTAGGCAAGTCAAATTGGGCTTAAGGGCCCAAGTCTAGAATGGCCTATCAACAAATTCTCTATAGAAACTTTTGTAGCTCTTGTCCATCACTCCACTCATAACCATAAGTCAGGCAATAAACACTATGTATATTCACCCAATAATGATTACATTCAATCAAACTACACAAACACAAGCTTTTTTTTTTTTTTTAATTATAATCCACCACCAATGATTTTTTTTAATGTTTTAGAATATTGAAAAAAAAAATGATATAGAAAAAAATTGAAATTGGATATGACTTATCACTCTAAAAAACAAATTAATAAAATATGATTTTAGACCTAAAACTCTAATACTAATTGATAGAGTATGTGGAAACCACAAAATGCTAAAATCAAGTTATAGGCAAATGATGTGCTTTGATACCAAAAAGTATGATGCACCTTACAATTCCAATTGCATACACATCCACAAATGGCGTGATCACTAAAATCAAATCAATAATGGCGTGATCAACAACTCTCCTTTGATCCCTAATTCACGTGGAACCCAAATGGCAATGATACTAAATGGTGTTGATGAATAATGCAATTATATAAGAAGCAATGGATAACAATATAAATGAATTAGAATTCCTCTCAAATTGACATGATTCAAATCTAAAATTGATGAACCCTAATTCACGTGAAGAACAACAAGTAGCATAAGCAAATTGCACCTAGATATGACACACTAGAATACAATTTGAAATAACTAAAAAAAGATTGATATTACTCACAATCTCCTCAAGCTAATCTCGCCACAATTTCACTTGTGAAATTGATAAGAGAATTTTTGCAAGCAAGGACCCTTCCTCATGGCAAAGTGTATAATACTTAGCAAGTATTTATACTTGCTCCAATTAGGGTAAAAACAACAAAACAAATTACAAATAAGCCACTCAAATAACCGGTTCTCAAACATAAAATTACAAGTATAAATAAGTCTTCAAATGACCGGTTTTTCACTTCAATATAACACATTGTGGACCGGTTCTTCTTTGATTTATGTAGGTCCATGAATAACCACAAACTGAGCTTTAGCGAGTTTATCCACCATCCTATAAAAACCTACAAGTGTACCTTCTGGAATGCACAAAAAATATGTAATAGAAAAGAAGACACTTGGAGTCTGATTATTCAAAGAAGACCCTAAGAAGACCCTCATTGCCAAATTTTATATCCCTTTAGCTCTTGCTCTAGTGATAGGTCCTATAGGAATTTGATTCCTATCATCTCCTCGGGCCTTAGGGAGATTTGCCCTCAAATCTGATAAGTCTTCATGAACATCATCGAGTAAATAGAGTGACAGGTTTGTAACATTAAATGTAGCAGAGACTTTGTATCCTCTTGGCAATTTATCTGTAAAAATATCACTGTAGTCATCCAGTACCTAAGATACCACAGGGGGTAGATGCTCCTACCCCTCCATCTCTAGGGTATACCTTATCTACAATAAATATAATGGTTTATCATCCACTATGGCCTTCCCTAACTCAAACTATCCTACCAATAAAGTCTTCTTCTTCCTAGTTTTACTTATATGTCTTTGAACCTCTTGGTCCTCTAAAGGTTTACTCATATGCCTCTAAACTTCTTGGACCTCTAAAGGTTTATTTATTTGCCTCTAAACCTCTTGGTCCTCTGAAGGTTGACTCATTTTCCTCCGAACCTCTTAGACCTCTGATGGTGACATTGGGTTCAACACTATACGTTTACCTTCCTACTGGAACATTAAGTATTTCTATAACCATCATGCAAAACCCTCCTATCATACAATTAAGGCCTGCTAAGCAATATATGGGATACACACATGGGAAGAATGTTACATACAACTTCATCATGATATTTATCCCCTATACTAAAAGGTACCCTAACCCTCTAAGTAACATGGAGACACCCCTGCTCACTCAACCAATGCAATTTATAGGGTTTTAGATGTGGGGTAGTTACAAGTTTCAATTTCGATACTAATGATGCAGCCACAACATTAGTACAACTACCACCATCAATAATAATAGCACATAAATTACCTTGTGCCCTACAAGAAGTGTGAAATAAGTTTTCTCTCTACTCATCATCAATGGTAGGAAATGAAGTCAAAGTTCGGCGTAGTACATTAGTAGATAAATGCAAATCACCTCCCTCTTGATTATTAGCCTCATTTACAAATCCCCCATTTATAATAACATTAGACATGGTTGTTGAATTAATTTGTTGAAATACAAAGACAATTCAAGGAAAATGTAGTATACCTCACAATCACCCCTTCACAACAACCACACTTTCATACCACAACAACAATCACTACTTCATGTCCTCAATCACTTCAAGTCACAAAGTAAAATCCACTTAAGCTTCACACACCTATAGCACACTTGCAATCACGATAACAACACAAGTAGAAGCAATAATAAACACTTCTCCAAATGGTAAGTTAATGATTCCTAGTAATCAAAGTGTGTTTAAAGAATCAATACATAATAACTTCCACACTTAATGTTTTCTTTTGAAATTCAAAACTTAACTACAACACACACTCTTCTACACACACACACCTCACCACGGCACAACACACTTACATAACCACGATATACACAACCACACACCAACACCTCTACGGTTCAATCACCGCAACACACTTACACACACCCACGATGCTACACACTACTTCAACGGATTCACACCAACACACTCCCATAGTTCAATTACACAACCACACCATACACTACTCCACCATGGTGCAAGCTAGAATCACAACACACACATACACTTTACGGCAACAACACTTCAATTGGAACAATTAATGAATGCTTCTCCAAATGGTAAGAAACAATTCAAAAATAGTCAAAGTGTATTAAAATCAATAATACACAATAATTCTTAAACTTAAAGTTTGTTTTTGAATTCAAATTGTTTCCTAATTGTCCACAGTAAGATAGCGAATCTGAAAAGAAATGTACTCCAATTCTGAATTCTTGCAAACGAAAGAGTATTGCAACAATCAACATTACTCAAATGTTGAAATTCAAATTCAAAGACTTCCCTTTCTTCTACTCACAACAAGCAACTCACAGCAAGATGAAGATAACAAGATCAATTTCGAAATTCCACTTCCACTTCCATTTCTGCAATAATAAGGTTTATCACAATACAATCACAAATAATTACTTCAACTCCACTTCAAATAACTTCAATTAGGAAATGAAAATTTAAGAACCTTAATTCCCTAATTGAAATTCACGCAAATACCCTTCTCCAAAACCTTTGCTCTGATACCAAAAAGTATGATATGCCTTACAATTCCAATTGCATACACATCCACAAATGGTGTGATCACTAAAATCAAATCAATAATAGTGTGATCAACAACTCTCCTTTGATCCCTAATTCACGTGGAACCCAAATAGCAATAATACTAAATGGTGTTGATGAATTGTATAAGAAGTAATTGATAACAATATAAATGAATTAGAATTCCTCTCAAATTGACTTGATTCAAATCTGAAATTGATGAACCCTAATTCTTATGAAGAACAACAAGTAGCACAAATAAATTGCACCTAGATATGATGCACTAGAATACAATTTGAAACAATTAGAGAAAGATTGATTTTACTCACAATCTCCTCAAGCTAATCTTGCCACAATTTCAATTGTAAAATTGATAAGAGAATTTTTGCAAACAAGGACCCTTCCTCATGGCAAAGTGTATAATTTTCAAGTGTTAAAAAAAAAAAAAGCTCTTTCTAGACCCTACTTAGCAAGTATTTATACTTACTCCAATTAGAGTAAAAACAATAAAAACAAATTACAAATAAGCCACTCAAATGACTAGTTCTCAAACATAAAATTACAAGTACAAATAAGTCTTCAAATGGCCGGTTCTTCACTTCAATATAACACATTGTGGACTGGTTCTTCTTTAATTTATGTAGGTCCATGAATAGCCCACAAACTGAGTTTTAGCGAGTTTATCTACCGTCCTGTAAAAACCCACAACTGTACCTTTTGGAATGCACAACAAATATGTAATAGAAAAAAAGATATTAAACAAATATTCTTGGGGTCTGATTGTTCAAAGAGGACCCTCATCGCCAAA
The DNA here is from genome assembly GCA_037954665.1 of Laguncularia racemosa. Taxonomy (NCBI): domain Eukaryota; kingdom Viridiplantae; phylum Streptophyta; class Magnoliopsida; order Myrtales; family Combretaceae; genus Laguncularia; species Laguncularia racemosa. Next base: position 12,881 of record JBBMOL010002587.1, read on the forward strand.
TTTTGTATCCCTTTAGCTCTTGCTCTAGTGATAGGTCTTATAAGAATTTGATTCCTATTAACAAACCTTAACCCATTAGCTAAACAAATTCATTCACCAGAAATATATATTGAACATGACCCATTGAATTATGCTAACTAAGAACCTTATTATAAGAAAATGGAATAATGAATGAACGTCATAAGAATATTTAATTCGTGATAAGTTAAAAGTGAAATGATAAGATAACACTCAACCCAATAATATTTCATAATGCCATAAATTGAATTGTTTATTACAATCATTGGCCATTGATAGGCATAAAATAAGTCCTAAGAAATCTTGATAAAAAAGGAAACTACATGTTACCCTAAAAACTAGGAAAAAAATAAAACCCTAAATAATATCCTAACAAATATTTAAGAAATATCTAAAAATAGAAGGAAATTAAAATTTTTAGAAAATAGAATATATCAATAAATAATAATAAAAAAACGTACTTGTTGTTACTGCATCTCTCCAATTAGAGTTTAGCCTAATTTAGTGAGTGAATTGAGAAGAGTAAGACATATAAAAGAGCAAACGTAAAATATTGAAGATGCTAGAGTTATCTCTAGCATTTGGACTTTGACACTCAAGTCAAACAAATGCTAAAGAATTGCAGTAACAACAAGAAAGAAGTGAGTAAAGGTCTTCGATCTCTTACCTTAAAGCATGAATCATGTATTTAAGTTTAGGAGGTTGTGAGATATTTATGGCAAGTATATCTTCCTTTAAAATATCTATACTTATCATGTAAAGATATGATAAAGTGTATCTTGAAGATTTGATGTACTTTCTATATTTATCCCAATTATCCTAATACATGTTTGTCTAATTCCTTGATAAGCCTGCTAAGCTAGGCTTTAAGGCCTATGGCTAAAAGGTTTATCAACACTTGCCCTCCACCCATTGGTGATTAGGCAACAAGAAGGGTTGAAATTGATGCAAGCCTTTGAGCACGTTAGACGAGTCATTATGTATAGGGTGACCAGCGCTTTAGCTAGTACGTGCTTCTCTGAGCTACTAGTTAGTTGGCCTGACCCTAGGCATCCAAAGCATTGTGGTTTGTGCAATAGCGAACTACCATTAAATTGGGGCAACCCCAATGGGGTTTACTAAGTAGAGAAACTATACCTTCAAACTAAGAATAGTAACCGAGTTAAGGTACTTCCACTAGGTTTCTATCTTAATGAGTAATGTGAGAAACCAATTAAGCCATCACCTTAGGACAAGCCGCCAACACTGGTGAGCAAGTGAAGTCAAGAGGCTGGCTAGAAAGTTTCCCCTTGAGTCGTGCAAGTTGAGGAAGTGTACTAAGCACATTTCTTTTGATAGTTCCACTTTTTGTCACTTAAGTTGTCAAATTTCAAATATTCTCCATGCATGTGTATAGATACCCCATTTTTGCCATATTAAGATGATCAATTAAGAATAGGACTAAGATAAAAAAAAATAAAGATAAATATTACTAAAATAAAATAGAAAATAGAAAATAGAAAATGAAATGAAAATGAAAATGGTGACAAAGGAAAAAAATAATAGAATTAAGTAGAAGTAAAATTATAGAAAAAGTAACCAAATGAAATAAAGTAAAAACAATAATAATAAAAATATATTAATTTTCAGAATTTGGGGTACAAATTTAGTCCATTAAATTAAGCCCCAATCTAATTCAACAATTGGCCTAGGCAATATTACAAAGTTAAATAAAATTACGGGTGATAAAAATTGAGATAAAAGCTCAGCTCAATTGGTTAGGGCTTAAGCTTTACAAGGAGAAGGGGATTTAAGGTCACAAGTTCAAGTCCCCTAAGTAGCAAAATTTGAAAATCTTTTTTCTTCTTCTTGGAATGAGTTGCCACATGGCAACATTTTATTAGCTAGAGGAGTGCTAGGGACATAATTGTCTTCAACCTCCAAACAAGGTTGAGAATGACGAGAGAGAGATACATGCATGAGATGTTACCAAATCTCACAAAGTCGAAGCTATTTTCATTAAAATTTGGTACAAATTTATTAATTGAAACTAAAAAAGAAAAACATATTTAATCTATAGATTTGTATCAATTTTTTTAGAATAGGTCGAATCTTAAGAAAATAAAGATGGGTTTCAACTGTGAGTTTGATTCAAGCTTATCGAGTTGAATTTTACGTGTCTATAAATAGACCAAATCATCCCAAGCATAGGGGAACCATCAGAATCACGCATTAGGCTTCCATTAGCAGGTATGTAAGCATACTTATAGGGTAACTCTAAAATATAAGAAAATGTATTTTTATTTTTTTATTATCTCTTTTCTTCTTGTAAATAAATAAATAATTTTTTGTACTAAAAAGGATATAATAAAAATATAATTGAAATTTAGAAGGTTAAGCTGGTAACCATAGGTTTTTAACAGGTTAGTCTCTAAATCTGAAATCTTTAGTTTTCTTCTTTTTTTTTCTTTTTTTTTTAAATAAAAAAATTTTCATTGACTAGTGACTAAGTTAAGATTATCCTAACTTTACATCTTTTTTCCCAACTTCGGTTAGGAGGCCACTCCAATTTCCAAAATAAATGAGAAAAACTAGGTTTTTCCTAATTTAAGTCGATGATTTACATTAAATGGACATAGGATTTAATATGAATTAAATTAAGAAAAATAAAAAATTAGACTTGACAATGTGAATCAATGCATTAAATACTAGTGAACACATATCAAACTAAGGAGGAATGTGCTTATAGAGATAAGGCTAATCACAACCATTCATTATAATAGTAGGATATGTAATGGCATTGTATGCAGCTTAGGGTTTTGCATGTCCTTTCATGTAACTATTGATCGGGCTTCTAATTGCCAATAAAAGGTAATGGGATGCATAAATTTCACACTTTTGCTTTCTCCTAATCCTCTTGAGCAATCAAACTCATCAAATTACACTGGCATTTTATGTTTTCTCACCTTTTATTTCAACTTTCATTCTTCATAATTATGAACACACTTTTAGGTTCTCATGTGGGTCTTCAGTCTTCTTCCTCTTCTCATACACTCACTAGCCATTACATGTTTACATGTAACACCATCAAGCCCACCCCTCTCTACCTATACCCCTACCCCCCCCCCCCCCCCCAACCCATACACATACCCTTAAAATAACGATGATAAAGATAGCAAGATCTTTATGATAGCCCTTCTTCAGCATGGCATAAGTGAGGGAGGAGAGTGAGATGTCAAATGCATGGTTCAACAAAGATAATGAGGATGCTATAGTGGTGATAAATGTTTACCCCAATGATGGAGAAGATGATAAGCTTATCAAAGCAACATATAGAGGGATTGCAATAATTAGGTTGACTTTTGATGCAGTGAAAAGCATGCTATCCAAGGAAGAGGTTAACTCAATGTAGCTATACTGTAGCCTACTACCTAACAACTAAGTCTTCCAATGTGTCAAAGATCATGAGGAGTTGCCCTAATGGGAGGCAAATGTTTCTATATTTATTATAGATATTTTCAGTTCAAGTTGCAATTGTCTTTCTCTAACTTCCAAAAGGGGATCTTTTATTATTACCATGTCAACCCTTGCCAAATTGTCCCAAACCCTTACACAATACTAGTTGCTTTTAAAGCCATTTGCAATTCCTTATAAGTTCGGCCTACTGTGTAACTCTTTTAACTTTTTTTATAGCATGAAGTGGTCCAGTCTTACTTTAGGATGGTATTACTTAGGAAGCTGAGGCAACATAAAGCTATTTGAAAGGCTATTATTCTCAATCTAAGACTGGAAAGACAAATTAATCATAGTTGAGTATAGAGACATGCTAGAGTTTTGGACATGTTAGGTGAGATCAATAAGGATGAAAGCCATAAAGCTCATACCTAACAACCGGTATAGGGTTAAGGTGTTAACTAATTATTGGGAGGAATGATAAACCCTTCAATGCCCTTAATGTGATCAATAGCTTTCTCAGGATAGTGGAGGAAGCTCCTTAAGAGCAAAGTGAAGTAAAAGTTTATGCCTACTATTATGGTGAAGGGGGTTAGCTAAGGGGGAGCTGCGTATTCATTGCTATTTGGGAGAATTAATCCCCTTGGGGTCTTAAACTATGTTGAAATTCCAATTTAACCCTCATCCATTTATTTTACATATATACAGTTGAAGAAGGTTCCAATCTCCCGATTAGTGGCTCACTAGGCAGCTCTTACTAAGAAGGAGGCCCAAGAGGCCAAGAAAACAACCAAGGAGGTCCTAACTCCCCAAAAGACCATGGAAAAAGGGATTATGATCCAAAGCCTCGAGCCCATTTAAGTTATACCCTTAACCTAAGCAGTTCTTAGGAAAGAGAAGGATAAGGCCGTGGAGCTTAAGATGAGGTGTGCCCATGAAATGGAAGCGAAGGCTATTGTGAAATGAGCTCAGTTAGAGAGTGTTATCTAAGTTCCAACTAAGGAAGAAGCAAGACCTATTGCTTTAGTTAACTAAGTTCCTATTCCTAAGATCGAGGGGCATTATAAAAGGAGATTCGATTACCAATAGGGAAAGAAAGGAAGGACAAAGGGCAATGACTCTAAGGGAAGTGCACATAAGTTGCCATCATCTAAGGTCCCTCTCCCTTAAGCTCGAATATCAAGATAAGAGGCAATATCTAATTACATCATCGATTGGCATGTATGCTTGAGTGATGCAGCACTTAGACAGGGGCAACTTTGCTATTACCTATCATCCAATTGTTTCTTGCATTGAGATCAACAGTCTTTGGAAGAGTGCATGTCATAAATGTTAATGACTGAGGTTAAAGAGTTTTTCTTTGAAAAGTTTTATAAGGTAAGTTATCATTAGCTCTTCATAATTGTTATTAACTTATAAGCCCATTTGATGTTTCTCTTGTCTTCAAATGATGGGAGGTGCCTATGAATTCCTCACCACTTAGGAAGAAGAAGTGAGGAAGGTAAACCAAGCTAGCGTTAAGGTAGATAAACTTTTTTAATGTTGCCATTACCTTTCTGATCGAAATGTGGCTAATGAGTAAAGAGCTAGGAGGGCTAAAGACAAGTTGAAGGTAGTCTAAGAAGACTTCTGTAAGAAGGTAGTTGAGGTGGAGGGCTAAGCCAAGAAAGCCTTAGGTGAGTTGGAGAAAGTGAAAAAGGATCTCTCTTTTGCCAACAATCATATTGTTAGGCTTAGGAAGGAGCTTACCTTGTCTTAATAGCAAGGGGGGGCTCTTTAGGCTGAGATCACTCACCTCAATGCCCTGTTAATCAAAGCTAACGACGAACTCACAGTGCTGAGGTTAGTCTTAGACAAGTTCATAGCTAATAAGAAGACTTTGAGGGGGCACATCTTGAAGTTAGAGGAGGTTGCAAACCATCATGCGTCTTACATCCAAAAGCTTTAGGAGCTTGAGAGGACGACTAAGGAAAGACTTTGTTTAGAGATCCTTTAAGAAATCCAAGACACCAATGAGTAGGCAGAGTTGTAGATGCAAGTTATGGATGGGGTAGTGAGAGAAAAGGCGCTAAATTCAACAGCGTGACCTCGATTACAACTTAAGTTAGCTTAAAGACAAGATGAGAGATCATGATACCCTTCTAAACGAAAAAGAAAATAGAGAAATCCTAGAGGGGATCGTAGAGGAAGAGCCTTAGGTTAGGGATGAGGTGCCTTTACTCCTTCTCATGTTGATGACATGATACCTCATTTACCTTTATAAGGTAAGGATGAGATGCCTCCACCTACTCCTAAAGGTAACCCTCTTGATGGCCCACTACCATTGCAGGAACTAAAACTAATGCTTTCCTTGACTCCTCATGAACCCGACCCAACTCTTATAATGACTTCTACGGATGACTTGAACCAATAACCTATTACTTCCTAAAGCATAAGGGGCCTTTTATAGTCTTTTTTGTTTGTATTTTGTTTTGTATCTTTTTTTGTCAGTATGTTAACACTATCGGATGTAAAGACTATTGAAATGAATGAAAATCCATTTTTCCCTATTATTTACTTATTTGCTTTATTTTATATCACTGTGCAATCGAAACTTCCACATTCCTTTTTCTATTGATTGAGTTGTTTTTTTATTGGAACTTAAGCGTGAATAGGGGAGTTTTTCCATGTCAAGAGTACCTTCAATGTTCAAACATGGATATGGTTAGTAAAGGTATCTCACTCTGTTAGCATAAAATATAAGTTTGTTTAGCTATGCCTCGAAAGGCTTTGCTATCTCATTCACTTAGCTATTAAGTGGAAACCATTAGTGTCCTATTACCTTGGTTAGATGATGACTTAATGACTTGCTAATTGCATTTATGCAACTAAGCTAATCTCACATTCATATTCATACATAACAATCGTAAAGTGTGCATGGAAATATGACCAAGTTAGTAACTAAGTAGTCATGTCCTTCATTGATAAGTAAATCATTTACAACAAAAGGAAAAGAATTAAAACTATTCATAATATGAACTAAGGTTATCTACATTCCAAGTTCTTGGTATTGGATGTTCATTGAACCTCTCCAACTTATATGCCCGGTAACCAACTACTTCTTTGACCTTAACTGGCTCCTCTCAATTTGAAGTTAACTTACCATGACCTTCCTTTGAACTTGTGGCTTCAAACTTTTAGTAGACTTAGTTACCGGGTTGGAAAACTTTACATTTGACCTTTTTATTGTAATACCTAGCTGCTTACTATCAGTATGCTACTACACGAAGGCTAGCATGATCACTAATTCTTTTAGTAAGTTTAGGTTGGCTTATAGACCTATTTTATTAACTTGGAGGTCCAAAAATTGTATGCAGATGTTAGGGAGTTCAAACTTGATAGGTAAAACCACTTTGGTCTCAAAAGCTAAGTTAAAGGGACTTTCCCTAATTTTTTTTCTTAGGGTCATCTTATACCTCTATAAGATATAAGGGAGCTTGTTTACCCATTTTCCCTTTGCCTGATCTACATTCTTCTTAAGACTCTATAAGATGATCATGTTCATGGCCTTTGCTTGTCCATTCAACTATAGATGAGCCACTGAGGTGTAATGAATCTTGATACCTCATTTAGAGCAAAGCTTTTTGAACTTTTGGTTGTCAAATTAGGTCCTATTGTTAGTGACTATAGAGTAGGGCAAACCAAATATACATATTATCGACCTTTTTACAAAGTCTTCAACACAACTTTTTGTCATCTTTGCAACTACCTCCGTTTTTGCCCATTTCATAAAAACATTGATGGCTACAATAATGTACCAACATTAACTAATTGCCTTAGGGAAAGAGCTAAAGATGTCAAGCTCCCATTAGGTAAAAAGCTAGGGACTCATGATGTGTAGGAGGTTGTTGCTTAGCTCTTTATTATTTAAGGCATGCTTTTAGCACTTATCGCATCATTGTACGATTGCCTTGGCATCTTTCTTCCTTGTAAACCAGTAATATCTAACTCGAAGTGCTTTAATTGGTCGAGCATGGCCTATAATGTGGTTGCTGCAAGCCCATTGCATAGAGCACTTCCAATAGATGTTCAGCTTCAAAAGGGCATAAACACGTAAGGAGAGGTATGCTTTAGGCTCTCTAATAGAGCTACCCTTCTATTAAAGTATATTAGGTGACTCTGTGCATTAGTGTTTTTACCTTCTTCTTTTCTTTAAGTAATATGCCATCTCTTAAGTAAGCAATGATGGGATCCATCTAACATGGCTTGGTAGTGGGCTATGTCTCATTGACAACTAATTATCTATCTATGCTCTTTTCTAGTAGGTATTCAATGAACACTTACTTCTTTAGGTTGAAGGGCTCGTTGAGGCTAACTTTAAGAGACCATCTACCTTAGAGTTTTATGCTTAAGGATTTTAGTAATATTCCACAAGATTGAGTTTAAGTGGAAGGCTTTTACGAGCTCAAGGTATTTAGCCATACCTTTATCCTTGATGATGTACTCTCCTTTCATTTATTGGACCATTAACTACGAGTTAGAGAAGATCTCAACTTTTTTTGTCCCAACATACTTTGCCATCTTCAAACTTACAATGAGAGTTTCATACTCAACCTTGTTATTGTTGGCAAAGAACCCAAAATTGAGTGCATATCAAAATTTGACATCATATGGTTCTTGTAATGCAAGTCTAACTCCACTTCCCTCCCAAATGGATGAGCCATCCATATGGAGAGTCCAAACCAGATTTTTTATCATTGGTCGGTGCCTCTTCTTCTATGGTGGACTCCATAATAAAGTTCGTTTGGACTTGTGACTTAATCGCCTTGCATAGTCAATATTAGATGCCTTATGCGTTAGGTTATAGGGCGTACTTAACCATCTATCTTGACACATCAAGCTTATATAAGGTCTACATATGGCTAATTGTTGAGGAAGGCCGCTTGATGCATCTTAAAGTAAAGTTGGAGTTTCTTAGCTAAGAGTACCACTATTAAAGCAAACTTTTTAACCTTGGAGTACCTGACTTCAAGGCCTTGTGATATATGGCTAATGTAATAAATTGCACAATGTTCTCTCTTATCTGCCTGAACCAAGATGGATAAGAGGGCGTGGCTACTAACGTAGATGTATCAATACTGTTCCTCTCTAGGAATGAACTTAGATAGGATGGGTAGAGTTGAGAGAAAGTGTTTCAATTCATCAAATGTCACTTGGCACTAGTTGGTCCACTTAAAATCCATGAGGTTCTTTTGTATTTTAAAGAACTCTGAGCACCTATTCGCATACTTAAACACGAATCTACTAAGTGTGGTAAATCTTCTAGCCAACCATTGAACATGCTTTACAGTCTTAGGTAGTTGCATGCCTAATATGGCTCTTATCTTCTTAAGGTTGGCTTCTATGCCACATAAGGTGACCATATAACTAAGGAACTTCCTAGATGTTACCTTAAACACACTTTAGGGGTTTAGCTTCATGTTATACTTGCACAATGTCTATAATGTCTCTTCAATGTTTGCCAAGTGTCCTTCGGGTTCTTTACTCTTCACTATCATATCATCTACATAAATTTCAACATTTTGTCCAATCTGTGACATGAACATCTTTGTCAAGAGCCTTTAGTATGTTACTTCAGTGTTTTTAAGGCCAAAAGGCATAACCATGTAGCAATATGTCCCAAATTGTGTGACAAAATATGTGTGGACAAATCAACTTCATGCATTTGAATTTGATTATAGCTTGAAAATGCATTAATAAAACTCAAGAGTGCATAGCTCGAGGTTAAGTCAATTAGTTGGTCGATCCTAAAGAGGGGGAAATAATCTTTTGAGTAGGCATTATTAAGGTTAGTGTAATCAATACACATGCACCACTTCCCATTAGACTTTTCAACTAGCACACAATTAGCTAACCAAGTTGGGTAAGGCTGCTTCCTTATGAAGTCCACTTTCAACAACTTTTACAACTCCTCTTCTATTGCCACTTAAGACTTTAGGGTAAAATGCTTCTTTTTCTATTTAGCAACCTTGGCGGTTTGATCTATATTGGGGTGGTGAGTTATAACTTCTAGAGGGATCCCTAGCTAGTTGAAGGGATACTAAGTGAAAGCATCAATATTCGAGTAAAGAAAATCAATCACTTGTTATCTCAACTCTATGAAGATTGAGGTGCCAATTTGCATGATCTATTCAAGAGTACTTCCAATTTGTATAACCTCCATTTCTACTACTAATTTACCCATAATTCCTAGCTTTTCCTTTAGTCTCATTGTCGAGTCTAATTTTTGAATTCACATTCCTAATCCGATCTAAACTAAACCCTATGCTCATCTAATCTAGATCCTCGACTTGAATTAGGAATTTCGTTTGATTTTTGGAGTCGCCACCCAACTTTTGTTGGGAAAATTGAATTAAGACTAAAGGAGCGGATTAGTCTTAATTTGGACTACTAGTCGTCGTTATTTCCTCTTCTCGTTTTTGTGAGAAGAAAAAAGGGAAAACCAGAGTTTCTAAGTCCGGAGGCTAACCTATTAAAACCTATGCGGTTACCACCTAATCTCCTAAAATTGTTCATCTTTAGAAATGTGTTTCATTGTGTTTCTGTTAATTTTTGTTACGTCTTTGAATTTATTTCAGAAAAAAGGATTTTTCATTTATTTTATGGGTTGACC
>JBBMOL010002588.1:0-22982 GCA_037954665.1 Laguncularia racemosa
CGGCACTTCAAGAGGATCCCATTTCTTCTTCTGGCTTGGCTCTCATCCCAAATCTCATCTCTCCTCCTCTTGAAAAGGATTTGTCCTCAAATCATTTCCTGCATCAAATGGACTCAGCTTAGTAACATTAACGTGACACTTACTGGATACTTACCTGGTAAATCTTTCTTGTATGTTATATCATGGATGTATTCAAGAATTTGAATTGGTCCATCGCCTCTAGGAAGTAATTTAGATCTACGCTGTATAGGAATCTGCTCTTTGCGCATGTGAACCCAAATCCAATCTCTAGGTTCAAAAACAGCTTGTTGACAACCCTTGTTGGCTTGTTTCACATACTGCTCCGCTCTTCGCTCAATAGTTAGCTTTCTCACGAAATCTATCTTAAAATCAGCATCAAAACTCACAGATTTGTTAAGTGGCAATGGCAATAAATAAATAGGAACCAATGGGTTAAAACCGTACACAATCTCAAATGCTGAACAATGAATAATGCTATTTAAAGCCCTAATTACATGCAAACTCCACAAATGGTAGGCAATCCTTCCAAGTCCTAATGTTCTTCTCTATGATTGCCCCTAACAATTGAATTAAAGTCCTGTTAACCACATCACTTTGCCATCAGTTTGTGGGTGACAGATAACGAAAACATTCATTTAGTTCCCAACTTTTCCACAATACTCTCCAGAAATGACTAAAAAATTTCTCACCTCGATCACTAACAATGCTTCTAGGTATACCATGCGAACGCATTACCTTTCTAAAGAACAAATCAACAATGTATATAGCATCATCAGTTTTATGACAAGGAAAGAAATGAACCATTTTAGAATTCCTATCCACAACCACAAAAATAGAATCTCGACCATGCCTTGGCCTAAATAATCCTAACACAAATCTATGGAAATGTCTATCCAAGGCTCATGAGGAATGACACTATACTCATATAACCATTCTAAGAAGTCATCTAAACAAGGAATGGTATGACGATACTTTATCGTGATTTTGTTGCTGGCGTGGCAGTCAACACATATCCTCCATGTCCCATCCTTCTTAGGCACCAAAATCACAGGCACTGCACATGGACTCATGCTCTCTCTCACGTACCCCTTCTCCATTAATTCATCGACCTACCTTTGGAGTTCCTTTGTCTCCTCCGGGGTGTTCCTGTAAGCTGGCTTTTTTGGAATCGATGCTTCGGGTACAAGGTCAATCTGGTGCTCAATACCATGAACAGGTGGTAATCCCTTTGGAATCTCCTCAAGAAAGACATCTTCAAAGTCCTACACAAAAGACACAACCACACTAGGCAAAGAGTTAGATAATTCGTTATAGTCAAACATATTTCCTTAAAAACCAGAAACAACATAGGTTGCTTCATCACTAACGCTCTGCTCACTACACTCGCTCTTGCCACACAACTCTCCTTTTGCAAGGCTGCCCTCTCCTTTTCACTCACCACCAAAGTTGATTCCCCTTCAACTTAGCCTCTTACACTCTTTCCAGCATTCCTCTCCTTTTCCTTTTGATCTTGACTTTTATATTCCTTTTTCTTCTCATTGTCTTTTGCTCTCTCACTCTCACTCTGCTTTTCACTCACCTTATGTTTTGCAAAAGACTGTTGTAGCTGCAATTGGTCCTCATACACCTGCTTAGGTGTTAACGGTTTAAGATTAAAGCTCTTTCCTTGGTGAACAAGCGTATACTTGTTAGAAAAGCCATCATGCACAACCTTCCTATCAAATTGCCATGGCCTCCCCAACAACACATGACATGCTTGCATTAGCACTACATCACATAACACCTCATCCTCATACCTACCAATGCGAAACCCAATCAAGGCTTGCTTACTCACCTTAGTCTCACCACTATCATTCAACCACTACAATTTATATGGACTAGGGTGTCTAACAGTTTTGAGCCCCAGCCTCTCAACAATAAAATTACTCACTACATTGGTGCAACTTCCCCCATCAATAATCAAACTACAAATGTGATCTCCTAGATAACATCTAGTATGAAATATATTATCCTTTGCACCTCCTCTTCTTCCTTCACCTGCACATTCAAAGCTCTCTTCACTACTGCCACTAGCCTTCCCATTGCAGGCTCCTCATCATCACTAGCATCCTCTAATGGAGGCATATCCTCTTCTTCACTATCCCCCTCAGTCTCATACTCTCCATCATCACGCAAAATCATCACACGCCTATTTGGACATTGACTAGCAATATGGCCTCTACCTTGACATTCAAAACATCTAATGTCACGATTTCTAGAAGTATAAGATTTAGGGTTACCTTGATTACCAGGAGTAGAACCCGCTTGTCTCAGCTCCCCTTTTGGTTTGGTGGGTAAAGGCTTTTCTTCTTTCTTCCATTGGTTAGTCTTCCAAGTGGATAAACCACTACCCTGTTGCAACCGTGCATTACTACTACCCTTCCTCTTGTGTTGGTTCTCAACCTTTATAGCCATGTGAACCATATCCTCCAATTCTACATAATGCTGCAATTCAACCACATTTTGGATTTCTCTATTCAACCCAGCAAGAAATCTAGCCATTGTAGCCTCTCTATCCTCTTCTACATTCGCCCTAATCATAGTGACTTCCACACTTCGACTTCCCTGCCTCAGAGTTTGCAACTTGTTGTGCAATTCACGATAGTAATACGCAGGCACAAACCACTTTCTCATCACTCTTTTCATCTCTTCCCAAGACTCAATAGGTGGCTCGCCACTCCTTCTCCTATTCAACATTAGTTGATCCCACTACACTATAGCATAATCCGAAAAATCAATGGCAGCAAGTTTTACTTTCTTTCTCCCACTATAGTTGTGACAATCAAATACCATCTCCACCTTTTTCTCCCATTCTAAGTACGCCTCGGGATCATTCTTCCCTTGGAAAGGAGGAATCTTCATCCTTATGCTACTCAATTGATCATCCTCTCTATTCCTATCTCCTCTATCTTCCCAATCTCTAGTTCCTCTATTCCGACCACTATATCCTCTATAACTCCCGACAGAAGGCTCATCAAAATCATCATTCGACATTTCATCTCCACCCCTCGGTACTCTCCTAGAACGACTTTCCCTCTTACGCCCTTGGAATATGTTTGTGGATTGCTCTAGTCTTTGCTCTACCATCTCATGAATTTGTTCCATTCCCTCTTGGAACATCCTCTTCATTTCTCCCCTCAATGCCTCAATTACTAACCTAGCATCAAACCTTCCCCTGTCACCTTCCGGAGAATGTTGACTCGACATAGTTCCTGCAGAAAAGATTAGTACTGACACAAATGTATATATAATTAAACCTCACGATACACTCCCTTACGTGTTTCGCTCAAATGATGATATCACACAGTCACTCGTGTATTCTCACAAACAACGATGATATCAATCACCAATTTCCTCTTCCCAATTCTCTTGGAACTAACCCGAACTACACCAATTTCCTTCCGTAGAATTCAAAACCAACTCTAAGGTTCGTAAAATTTTCCTCTATTTTTCTATCCAATTTTTTTTTTGTCTCTGTTTTTGGCTTTTGATCACGTTTCTCTTTTCTTTTCTTTTCCCTTCTTTTTTTTTTTTGGTAGTGATTTTTACTCTTTTTTTTTTTTTTTTTTTTTTTACAATCGACTAGTAAATACTACACTATCAAAAGACAATTAATATTGTGGAATTGAATGCTAACAATGGATATGAACGATTGGAGTTAGGGTTTTTGATATTACCTTCCTCAACCGAACTTGATGTTTTGACAAACCTAAGCTCTGATACCAAACTGATACGAACCACGCCAACCTGTGACGAAACCCAATACCAATACGTTCGGAAATTCATTGCCTAAGACGCCCAATCACCTAAAGTGGAAACCGCGACCCGTTGTCTATAAGCGAGACAAGAACCTTGGTATAAAAACGAAGACGCCACAATCGGGATGAAAGACCGATTGATAAGTTGGGATGAACGCCATAGAAATCAATTCGATAAGTTCGATTTAGTTCTTGAAGAACCAAGAGAGGTGCCTCTCAAAAGTGTTTAATGTTCAAAGATGTATATCTTAGTTGTTCTAAACCTTAGGAGCTTTTATACTAGGGTTACAATTCGTGTAAAAAACAAGTCCAAAACAACGTAGTTTAGTTAAGTGACATAAAAAATGCGAAACAGAACAAGCTGGCCGACAGGGGATACACGGTCGTGTACACGCCCGTGTACTTTGGCCATGTACTTTTCTGTGCAACCTCTGGCAACATATACGCCCGTGTACTTTGGCCGTGTATCTTTCTGTGCAACTTCTGGCAACATACACGCCCGTATATCGGTCTGTGGATTTGCTTGACTCCATACACGGCCATGCCTTGAAAATACACGCCCTCTTCAACCCGTGTCCAATATAACTTGTACAAAAGCAAGGGTCTTCCAATGGTTGTTCCAATCCGTTCCAACTTTATGATTGCTCCAATCCTTTCCGGCTTCATGGATAACCTTTATCAACTCGTTAAGTGCTTCCTTGAATCGTTTTGCTCGATTTCTTATGATCGGTCCAGGCGGCACTTTAAGAGGATCTACATTTCTTCTTCCGGCTTGGCTCTCATCCCGGATCTCATCACTACTACTAATAAGCTAGTTATCCATCATTGTTTCTATAGCCAAGACCACTTTCTACAATATGGCTTATAGGTAAAAAAAGCAAGCCATTTATTAGTCTCCTCTAATCATGTCAATTCCCAATGTTATTAGAAACTTTGCTTTTAAGTGTTTAGTCAACGAGACCATACCAACTGCATTCTAAGATAGGCACACCAAGATGATGTTATAGGGGGGCCATTAATCAACCACTAAGAAATTAACCAGCACTTCCGTGGTTTGGGCATTGTTCCGACACTCCAAGTGGAGCAAAATGAGATTAATGGCTTCTATAGGCTAGTTATTGAATCCATAAAGGCCGCAATCATACAATTTCAGCTTATTTAGTAAGATTTGAAGAGAATGTATGTAGAGCTACTATTGTCGACTAGGACTTTATACACCTCATAATTCGCAATCCGGGCTTGGATCACTAAGGTGCTATTGTAAGGTGTCTACCTCATTAAAACCCTCATTGGAGAAAGAAATGGGGGTATTAGTTCTGGCCATCTTGCTATGGAGGCTAAAGATCTATCAAATGTGGCTAGATCTAGTGTAGGCTTTATGTTGAAAAGTGCAGTGTCCACCAGCAACTAGTCCTCCTACTATGGTGCACATTGTTTCATACGATTTTTGAATTACTCCTTGACAATATTTTTTTTATATACTCACAATCACTCCTTCAGAACAACAACACACTCCACGGTTCAATACACACAACAACACAACATACCTTCACGCCAACAACAACACACCTTCATAGCACTACTCACAACATAACAGCACAACACACTCTCATGCCAACAACAACACACCTTTACGACACTACTCACAACATGACAACAAAAACACACTCTCACAGTACCACACAACCACAAACTAATATCTCCACGATTCAAACACACACACACACATACACAGTATACACAACCCTGCACTAATACCTCCACGGTTCAAGTATACACTTCCACAATCATGGCACAAAAATGATTCCAAGCTTTATTCAAAGTGCATTCAAAGGAAATTAATGCACAATTACTACACAAGGAAATTATGGAATCAATTGAAATGACTTCCCAATTCTCCCAAGTTATGACCTCACGGCAGGATGGATAAACACAATGGCAAATCTAAATTCCACACTTCCATTTCTACAACAAACAGGGATAACATGGTACAATCAACACAATTACACTTTAATGGAATCTATTATAATGATTCCTCAAATTCACCCATGGCAAGAAACCCTAAATCAAACCCTCTGAATTTCAACCACAATGACAATTGGAATACGGTATAATTCAATACAAGACCTTTAATTCCACTTCACACAACATCAATTGCAAAATGGAACAACAAGAACCCTAAATCCCCAAATTGTAAATCACAAATTCCCTTCTCAAAACATAGCTCTGATACCAAATTATGATTT
Organism: Laguncularia racemosa; assembly: GCA_037954665.1. Lineage (NCBI taxonomy): Eukaryota > Viridiplantae > Streptophyta > Magnoliopsida > Myrtales > Combretaceae > Laguncularia > Laguncularia racemosa. The sequence goes on from JBBMOL010002588.1 coordinate 6,065, forward strand.
GCTCCAAAGCCAATTACAAGATTAAACAAGGATGGAACAAACAATGTAACCAATTCTAATCAATTGCGTGAACCTTAGCTTACAAAATGAACCCTAAATTACATGAAATTGGAAGAGAAAATGATGATCCAATTACTTACTGGACATTACACACTAGTAGTAATTAGGAAATGATTTAAGAATTATTGATATTACACACAATAATCTTAAGCAAACTCGCCACAATCCTTAATGAAGAAATTGATAAGAATTGGATGCGTGAAAGACAAGCTCTCTATAGCAGTAAATATTTGAAAATTGAGTTTTAAAAAAAGTCCCTAAAAACCTTCATTCATAAGTATTTATACCTATTCTAAATAAGGTAAAATCAACAAGATAAAATGGATTATAAAACTGGTCCTCTTGGAGAATTTGGCAACCGATTCTCCATGTGAATTGTAAGGCAATGTATGGCCGGTTTCCCTTTTGCTTTTTGTAGGTTTAAGAATAATTCACACATCAAGCATTAGTGTATTTGTTTGTCATCCTATAAAATCAATAAATTTGTCTAATGAAATGCAACACAATTATATAATGTAAATGAAGATACTAAATGAATGTCTTCAGGATCTAATTGTTCAAAGAGGATCTTCATTGCCAAATTCTATAATCCTTTGGCTCTCACTCTAGTGATGGGTCGTGTAGATGTATGATTCCTATCAGTGACCAAAACAAAATGTTGATGCCAAATGGCATCATTATTTGAAACAGTAAAACAAGACTCTAAGGTGACATGCTTGACAGTTGGTATGTGTATGGTGATGCATTAAGATAGTAGGGACCACCTTTTCCCTTAGCAACTGTAATCTTCTTCCCCAAAACCTAATCCTAAAATACACAATGAGAGGGGTAACATAAGACATCACAATTCAATTCATGGGTTGCTTTATGAATAGATAGGGGACTAGTAGACAATTTCGGAACATGAAGTACATCTTTCAATAGCAAGGTTGAACTCAACTGAACATGTCCAACACCGACTACTGTGGTGATTGTGCCATTAGCAGCAACAATTTTCCTATTATTAGGACAAGGTGAATAGGTTATAAAGTGGACTAATGAAGGTGTCATGTGGTCTATGGCTACTAAGTTAACAATTTAATCATTTTGTATAAAGCGATCCGAGGCATGTAATCCAAATGAAAAGGACTTGCCGGAGAGTGCTAATGAATAGGAGCTATTGGGTTTTTCCAATGACCTTAACAAATTCCGAAGCTTCTCTACCTCGGCCTAGCTTAATTGGTTAGGGTTAGTCTCTCTAATTAGTTATGGTATAGAGGTAGGTGGAGTAGGCTTTGTTTTGGAAACTAGGTGAGCTTGCTATTGGATTTTTCTATCACCCTTTTTTCCCCATTCTTGGCTTGAGGTAGAGGGTTTTCCTTGCAATTTCCAGTAGAAATCCTTGGTGTGTCTTGGCTTCTTATAGTAGGTGCATCATAGATTATCTTGAAGGACACTTTGAGATACATCTTTGGTTTTATTTTGGTTGGTTCTCTCTTGTGTAACTAATGTTGATCCTTCAATTATCACTAGTGTAAGCATAATGCTTCTCCGACTCTCCTTAAGCTAAATCATGGCAATAACTCATTAAGTGGTAGAACATCATCTTTACCAAGAATCTGAATTCGGACTTAATCAAACTCTGTATTTAGGCTAACCAAAAAATCATAAACTCAGTCTTTCTCAATAAACTTCTTCAAGATCATAGCATCATTAAGGCACTTTGTTCCAAGAACCCAATAATGGTCAAGTTCTTGCCATAGGTTTTGTAGCATATTCACATATTATGTCATTGTTTTGTTGCCTTGTTTTGCAGCAACATGTGCTCTAATACGAAAAAGTATGATGTGCTCTGATACCAAAATGTATAATGTGCTTTGATAAAAAAAATTATGATGTGCCTTACAAATTTAATTGCATACAAATCCACAAATGGTGTGATCACTAAAATCAAATCAATAATGGCATGATCAACAACTCTCCTTTGATCTCTAATTCATGTGGAACCAAATGGCAATGATACTAAATGGTGTTAATGAACAATGCAATTGTATAAGAAGCAATGGATAACAATATAAATAAATTATAATTCCACTCAAATTGACTTGATTCAAATCTAAAATTGATGAACCCTAATTCACATGAAGAACAACAAGTAGCACAAATAAATTGCACCTAGATATGACACATTAGAATACAATTTGAAACAACTAGAGAAAGATTGATATTACTTACAATCTCCTCAAGCTAATCTCGCCGCAATTTCACTTGTGAAATTGATAAGAGAATTTTTGCAAGCAAGGACCCTTCCTCACGGCAAAGTGTATAATTCAAGTGTTAAAAAAAAAAAGCTCCCTCTAAAACCTACTTAGAAAGTATTTATACTTGCTCTAATTAGGGTTAAAACAACAAAAACCAAATTATAAATAAAACCAACAAGTGACCGGTTTTGAATCAACAAATGATAATTACAAATAAATCCCCAAAAGTAGCTGGTTCTTTACTTCCATGGAACAATTGTTGGACTGGTTCTTCTTTGATTTATGTAGGTCCATAAATAACCCATAAACTGAGCTTTAGCAAATTTATCTACCGTCCTGTAAAAACCTACAAGTGTACCTACTAGAATGCACAACAAATATGTAATAGAAAAGAAGATACTAAACAAATATTCTCAGGGTCTAATTGTTCAAAGAGGACCCTCATCGCCAAATTTTGTAACCCTTTGGCTCTTACCCTAGTGATAGGTTCTGTAGGTATATGATTCCTATCAAACAATCTTCACCTTGACTTCATACACCTAAGCAGCATCATTAGCCTTAGAGTACATTTGATGGAGAGTGTCCTAAATATCCTTTGCAAAGGTGAGAAACATGCATGTATCACTAATCTCCAATGTCATCGAACTCCATAACCAAGACATAATCATGGAGTCCTCTTTATCCTAGACATCAAAATTCGGTTCACCAAGTTTATGTCTTGTATTGAGAATATAGCGAATTTTTCCTTTGCCTTTCAGATACATATGGACAAGCTTCAAATAGTTTTGGCTATTAAGTCTATAAGATTGGTGTATATTTTGTAATTCACTAGTAGGAAGATGGGTTTTTGCATTCTCCTCATCAAATTGTGAAGGGGGAGTGCTTGTTTCAATGTCAGACATGGTAGATTATAGAGAGATTACCAATTATGAAGGATGTAACATAGGGAGGAAGAACAAAGTTGGTAATGAAGGCCGAAGAAAAAAAATCCTGAAATTTGAAACCCTAGGGCTTTCATACCATGACAGAAAACGTGATGGGAATCATCTATTTTTTATTATGCACAAAAGGTGTCTATATACATTGTACATTGATTGTATAGAGATAAAAAAAATAAGAAAAAATTTCTTAAACTGAATCCCCTTATCAAGGGATTTCTATAAAACAAAAAAAATTTAAAATTAAAACATTCTTGAAATGAAAAAGCTATTAGTTTTTCCACCACTACTCAATGCTATACAACCAATACTAAAACAAAACAGCACCATATACATATAAAAATAGCACAACACATACCTATCATCACAATTATAACACACCACCACACTCACATACATACAAACAACACATAACACCAACACATAACACATGCACACTAACACATACAATCAAAACAATACGATTAGTAAATTAAGGAGGCAGTGCACATGCCACTCTTTCTCCTATACACTTGAAATGTTGGAGCCCTAACTCTGAGTTCAAATCACACATACACTTACTTGGAGCTTGATTATGGTTGAATAGTTAGGATTATCTATCCAAACTATATTGTTGACTTTAATGCAAGAAAGACATCAGCCACACATTAATGAAAGATCTAAAGAAATGCCATATTGGTTTCCACAAGAAAATTATAAATTCTCCATTAACAATACTTATCTAAGTAAAAATGGAGACCAAAAAATAAATAAATAATTGATGTAGAATAACAATACCAGCTTTATCCACAAGTCATATGATATAATTATCATAATCATATTCTGTAAGTTGGTATCCTTTGAGAATAAGGCACCCAACATCAGCTCATGACTAAAGCATGCAAGTACATCCTTGATACCAACCTAGGTACATGCTATTAAAGTCTTAAACCTCCTAAAGCGTGTGAAGTCCTAAACCATCTTAAAAGTTTGCAATCCAATCCATTTTGCACATATGGCTTTTTCAGCAAATGAGTTACACCACATCACAAGCCACATAGGAAAAATTGACTAGAAAGTAAGTATCTATAAAGTTTAAGACTCAATTAAACATTAGAAAAGGGACTTATATTAGATTGCTTACATCCCTGCTAAAAATAAAATTTGTACTAAAAAACACCATGGAAAGAATTCTCCAACAATAGCAAAAATATTTATGGTAAAATGTCATCCAACTACTCCTGAGAATTTTTTTCTCAAACGCTAATGATTAGCAAACTCACATTTGAGAATAAGTTGCCAAGATGTTTCAAACTAGACACTACCTACAATTTCCCATAGAAGCAAATCAAAGTTCAAAGAAGTGAACAAAGTTATCATTACATCATTAGCAAGATAAGTTATTGATAAAGGAAAGGAAGTAAAACAACAAGAAAACAAGAAAAAGTGACAATCCACATGAAGAAATTGAGAATACACAACCATGCTTTGATAATTTCTAATAGAATTTTTTACAACTAGAAATGTGGAAATGGGAAAGCCATCAAATCATTGATTCTTCCTAAACTTTAGTGACTAAAAGCTGCCACCACAAGCCTAAAGCTAGTAGTCTACGTATTATAGGGATAAAAATCACATCTAAGACATGGAATGTGGCCATACTATGCCTTAACCACCAAAGTTGCTCTAGGCATCTTCTAATTACTATTATCTTTAATATACCTTTGAGGCAACAAATGACACTCAGCACTCATTGCCTAATAATTCTAGCCAGTAAATAAACTTGCTAAAAGGAGAAAAATGATGCGCAAGATGATATTTGCAAAACTAGTAAGAATCCAACACAACTCTCCACATTTAAGCCTTACATTTTTTTTCAAGCAAATGTTTTGCAATTCCTTTTATTAACAACATAGAAAAACTCATAATGATTTTAGTTGATAAGGATAAATTAACACTTATATTTTGTATGGGTTTGAGTTGCTTTTGAAGTAAGTTAATTATGTTTTAAAAGACTTTGGTACTTAAAGGAAAGCTATTTCAATTTTAGGAATTAAAAGGACCTATCAAGGAAGAATCATCAACATTTGCAAGAGTTGGAGCGGATTACATGAAGAAAAGTGTCCAAACGTGCAGCAGGAGAGATACACGGGCGTATATCATAGGGGCACGACCGTGTATTGGATTTGATACACTCACAGAAGGTTACACGACCGTATATATGAAGCGAGTATGGTGCAATGTTAGCCACGCCTCAACTACACGGTCGTGTATGACAGCCGTGTAGTTGATTCGACTCCACGTTTTACAAGTTTCTTCCAAGATTTTGGTATCTTTTAACGAAAAAAAAAGGGAGAAAAACTAAGGGGGAGAACGGAAGGGCAAAAACCAGAGAGAGAAAAGAAGAGACATTTTTCGCAACTCTTGGAGGGACGAGAATTCGACTTCAACAACATTCAATCTCAAAGGGTTCTTCACATGGGTTTTATCATTTATTCGATCTGTATTTCTGAAACCATGTGTAACTAAATTTGTTTATACGTGAACTTTACGAAACTCCAATTGTCAGGTAACATTGGATTTGATTGCACAATTCTTAGATAATTGAGGATCTTTGAATTTATTCATGTTATTCTTTGTGTTGTTAATTTGATGTATGGCCAACATTGAATTTGCATTGATTTCTTTTAAGTTGATTGGGAAATCGCTTATCTGAATAGATCACACATGAATGAAGAGGCTCGTATGCAATCTAGGGATAGAAAGCATGAGTTTCCCATATGAGGTTGAATATGACAATTTGATCTAATCGAGGACTTTTATGCATTAATGCAATTCTGATTATTTTTTATAAAAGAGGAATCTTTATTAAGATAATTAGGGTTAGGAGTTAATGATTTCGGGGGAAACATTAGCTTAGTGATAGTGGTTCAGAGATAATCATTATCTAGTAATTGATTTTTTTTATGAGATAAAGTTACATGATAATTAGAGGAGTAGTAAAGGAAGGGTATATTGCTGATTATTGGATTTGATAATTTAATTCATTTTTTTTAGTATTCTTGTCTTAACGTTTTTTTTTTAATTTAATTAAGAAAACTCATTCGATATTGTGCGGTTAGATAGTTAGCTTAGGGTTAGTTTTAGTACTCGCAGATCCTTGAGGGAACGATCCGTGCTTGAACTCTATACTACTTTAATCCGATAGGTGCACTTGCTTGTTTGATCGTGAGAAAAGAGTGAAAGTGAAAGCATTTATTTTAATTTGTGTGACTACGATTATCAATAAGTTTTTGGCGCCGTTGCCGGGGAATCGGCAATATTAAGAAAGCTCAATGCTTACTAATTTAACCATTTATTCTTTTGCTATTTATCATATTCATTTTCATTTTTTTTTTGGTAATTAACTCATTTTGGTGTTCTTTGAAGTGTATAACAAGGAGCTCATCATCAAAACTTCTTGATTTCGACCCAGAAATAGACCGGACATTCAGAAGTAAACTAAGGAACACTGAAGAGCAACAAGTGGGTGAGGGAGAATTATCGTCGAGCGAAGGAGAAAGTTCAGTTGCTAAGGAAGAGCAACCTGTGAACCACAGTAGAGTTAACATTGAAGCAATGGCAGACCAACATCGGACTATGGTTGATTATTCCAAGCCAACTTTAGATAGCACTGGTTCATGTATCGTAAGACCTGCAATAGAGGCTAATAACTTCGAAGTTAAAGCCTCTATAATGAATTTGATACATAACCAGTGTCAATTTGACGGCTTACCTGATGAAGATCCCCACGCTCACATTCAAATGTTTCTGGACATCTACGCCACTATGAAACAGAATGGGGTGACTGATGAGGCATTGAAGTTGTGGTTGTTTCCTTTCACCCTGAGGGGAAAAGCAAGGCAGCGGATAAGTTCACTGAACCAGGAATCCATTACTACATGGGCCCAACTAGCAGAGTCTTTTCTAGACTTTTACTTTCCACCATCCAAGACTGCCAAATTGAGGAACGATATCACATCGTTCACTCAATTGGATAACGAGCCCCTTCATGAAGCCTGGATAAGGTTTAAGGATTTGCTTAGGCGGTGCCCACACCACCAAATGCCTAACTGGCTGCAAGTTTCAACTTTTTACAACGGGCTCGATTATCCAACGCGACAAACCATCAATGCCGCAGCTGGTGGTACACTTAATGTGAAGACTCCTGAAGAATCTCTGGAGCTGTTTGAAAATATGGCCAAGAACAACCATCAGTGGAGTAACGGCAGGTGAGGCAAAGGGTAGCAGGGGTTTATGAGGTTGATATGATGACCACTCTTGCTGCAAAAGTCGACGGGATGGCGTTGTCTCAGCCATCCCAATATTATCCAGTCGATTCAGCTGCCAATTCCATGATCCAAGAGACCAATGAGCAAGTTGACTATGTTAGAAATCCCACACGACCCTAGAACAATCCCTACAGCAACACATATAATCCAGGCTGGCGAAATCACCCCAATTTTTCATGGAGTAACCCACAATTTCCTCGGGGTAATGTGCCCGCGCCTGGATTCCAAAGACATCCACGACTACCTGTTACAGAAAAGAAGTCCAATCTAGAGGACATGATTGCTAAGTTCATTCAGGTCTCAGAGCAGCGTCAGCAAGCAATAGATGCTACTCTAAGAAATCATGAGGCTTCTATACACAATTTGGAAAATCAGGTGGGTCAGATTGCTAAGATGCTCTCAAAGAGACCTCAAGGGTCTTTGCCTGGAAACACTGAACCTAATCCTAGGGAGTAGGTAAAGGCAATGACCCTAAGGAGCGGAAAAGAACTACAATCTGACAACGTTGGGGCACCAGTGGTTGCACAAAAAAAGGGAGTTGAAGAGCCACATGATGGGGGTAGTGAGAAGGAACATGCAACTGAGGAGGTAAAGGAGAAGGAAGTCAAGGAAAAGGAGTTAGCAGAGGGGAAGACCAAGGCATTAACAGTTCAGCCATACAAGCCTCCAATTCCATATCCGGGCTGGCTGAAAAAGGATCAAGACAAAGAGCACTTCGGTAAGTTTTTTGATTTGTTTAAGCAATTACATATTAACATACCGTTTGTAGAAGCTCTTTCACAGATGCCTAGATATGCCAAGTTCCTGAAGGATCTACTGTTATACAAGAGGCGACTGGAAGAAATTTCTACCGTAGTTATACGAGCGGAGTGTTCTGCTATCTTACAAAATAAGTTGCCACAAAAGCTCAAGGATCCGGGTAGTTTCACTATTCCATGCTTAATTGGTGAACTGCCTGTAGAGAGAGCTTTGGCGGACCTTAGGGCAAGCATAAACTTGATGCCCTATTCCTTGTTTAAGCAATTAAACTTGGGAGAGTCGAAGCCCACCAGGATGAGTCTATAGTTGGTAGATCGCTCGGTCAAATTCCTTAGAGGAATCATTGAGGATGTCCTGGTAAAGGTAGAAAATTTCATTTTTCCGGTTGATTTTGTAATTCTGGATATGAATGTAGATGTAGAGGTCCCGCTGATTTTAGGAAGACCTTTCCTGGCTACTGCAAGAGCTGTGATTGATGTAGCGGATGGAAAGCTGGTTTTGAGAGTGGGAGCAAATGAGTTGGTGGTGAAAATTCCAGCAACACTGAAACAATCATTGAACGCCGATGATACTTGCTATGCTGTTGATTGCATTGACAGGTCAGTAATGAGTGTGATGCAAGAAATGTTATGTGGAGATCCATTGGAATTCAGTTTAACTGTGAATGATGATGAAGTGAGTGAGAATGTGGAGATACAAACTGTGAAAGCTCAGCTGCAAGCCTGTGAGGAAGTAGTTTGTCGCAGAGGATTTGAAAAAGTAGGGCCCAATGAAGAAGGGAAGTTAAAACTGTCTGTTGAAGAGCCTCCTGAACTTGAGTTGAAGCAACTTCCTGAGTACCTAGAGTATGCTTTTCTGGAAACTAACTCTAAACTCCCCGTCATCATTTCTGCTAGTTTAACGAGGGAGCAAAGGCATGATTTACTAGAGGTTTTGAGGGAGCATAAGCGAGCTCTTGCTTGGAAGATTTCAGATATTTAAGGTATTAGTCCCTCATTTTGTACCCATAAAATTTTGCTAGAAGATGATTTTAAACGGGTGGTACAACCTTAGAGAAGGTTGAACTCCAACATGAAGGAGGTTGTAAAGAAGGAGGTGATTAAGCTTTTAGATGCGAGGTTGATTTATCCCATTTCCGATAGTCCCTAGGTCAGTCCTATGCAAGTTGTACCAAAGAAAGGGGGAATGATTGTGATCCCCAATGAGAAAAACGAACTCATACCTATGAGGACGGTAACTGGTTGGCGAGTGTGCATAGATTATAGAAGGTTGAATGATGCAACTCGCAACGATCACTTCCCTCCCTTTTGTGGATCAGATGCTAGAGCAATTGGCAGGACATCTATATTACTGTTTTTTAGATGGAATGTCGGGATATTTCCAAATCCCAATCGCTCCAGAGGATCAGGAAAAGACCACTTTCACATGTCCATATGGTACTTTCGCTTATAGGCGCATGCCCTTCGGATTATGCGATGCACTGGCTACGTTTCAACGGTGTATGATGGCCATTTTTGAGGACTTAGTGGAAGGGATCATGGAGGTCTTTATGGACGATTTCTCCATCTTTGGTGATTCTTTTGATGCTTGTCTAAGCAATTTGAAGAGGGTTTTGATTCGATGTGAGGAGACGAATCTTGTGTTAAACTAGGAGAAATGCCATTTCATGGTAAATGAGGGCATAGTTCTGGGGCACAAAATTTCTCATAGAGGAATCGAAGTGGATAATGCAAAGGTGGACACAATTGCAAAACTTCCACCACCTTCTTCAGTAAGAGCCATTTGGAGCTTTCTCAGGCATGCCGGGTTTTACAGAAGGTTCATTAAGGATTTCTCTAAAATAGCCCGTCCATTGACACGGCTATTAGAGAAAGACGTGCCCTATGATTTTACCAGTGAATGTCTTGAGGCGTTCAACATGCTTAAGGAAAGGTTGAGCCAAGCACCTATCATGGTAGCTCCTGATTGGGGTCTTTCTTTCGAGTTGATGTGTGACGCAAGTGATTTTGCTGTGGGAGCAATCTTAGGACAAAGGAGGGACAAGCACTTCCAACCGATCTACAATGCTAGTAAGACCATCACAGGTGCTCAGGAGAACTACACTACGATCGAGAAGGAACTTCTAGCTATGATTTTTGCGTTTGATAAGTTTCGGTCATATTTGATTTTGTCCAAGGTAATTTTTTACACTGACCATTTAGCTCTCAGGTACCTTTTGTCCAAGACAAATGCGAAACCGCACCTCATCCGGTGGATATTGCTTCTACAAGAGTTCGATCTAGAGATTAGGGACAAGAGGGGAGCTTAAAACTTAGCTGCCGATCATCTCTCTCGCTTAGAGAACCCATACTTGGAGGAATTGAAAGAAGAAGAGATTGATGATGCTTTTCCGGAGGAAGGATTGTATCAGATTAACAAGGTAAGTATTAATTCTGAGCCTTGGTTTGCTGATTTTGCAAATTACCTTGTTTGCAGAATACTCCCGAGTGACAAAACTTATCAGCAAAAGAAGCGGTCCTTTGCTGAGTTGAAGCACTATTTTTGGGAGGAACCCTTCTTGTTTTGTTTGTGTGCCGATCAGGTAATCAGGAGATGTGTATCTGAGCAAGAGGGGCAAGAAATTCTAAGACACTATCACACCGGACCAACAGGGGGTCACTACAGTGTGAATCGAACAGCTCACAAAGTGTTAAAATCGAGATTCTATTGGCCAACCTTATTCAAGGATTCCTTCAACTTTGTAAAAACATGTGACAGGTGCCAGCGAATTGGAAGTATGTCAAAGCGCGATGAAATGCCCCAAAATTTCATCCTGGAGTGTGAGGTGTTCGACGTATGGGGGATTGATTTCATAGGACCATTTCCCAATTCCTTCGGAAATAAGTACATATTGGTGGTTGTGGATTATGTGTCTAAATGGGTTGAGGCCCAAGTGTTGCCCACCAATGATGCAAGAGTGGTTGTGAAGTTCCTAAAGAAACTTTTTTTCTAGATTTGGAGCACCTAGAGCATTGATTAGTGATAGGGAGGCACATTTCTGTAATGTGCAATTGGAAAAAGTGCTGAAGCGATACGGGGTTAACTATAGGTTAGCAACCCCTTATTACCCGCAGACAAGTGGTTAAGTGGAAGTTTCTAACCATGGGCTGAAAAGGATACTAGAAAAAACGGTAGAACATCATAGGAAGAATTGGTCTGAAAAGCTGGACGATGCTCTATGGGCCTACAGGACAACTTTCAAATCTCCTCTAGGTACAACACCATATAGATTGGTGTTCGGGAAAGCTTGCCACTTGCCAGTCGAACTAGAACATAGAGCCTTTTGGGCCTTGTGCACTCTCAATATGGATCTAGAGGCCGCTGGTAAGAGGAGGAAGTTTCGGCTGAATGAACTCGATGAATGGCATGCAATGGCATATGACAACATCCGGGTTTATAAAGAGAAGATGAAGAGATATCATGATATGAGGATTCAGCATCCTAAACAATTCAGAGAAGGGGATCATGTTCTTTATTCAATTCACGGCTGAAACTCTTCCCGGGTAAGTTGAGATCGAAATGGTCCGGACCATTCAAAATTCGCCAAGTTTTTCCCCATGGTGCAGTGGAATTAGAACACCTGGATGGACATACATTTAAGGTCAATGGACAGTGCTTGAAGCTTTATTTTGGGACTCAAGGCGAAAAATCAAGAAGAGTTTAGGCTCTACCCTCTAGTAGCTTAATCAAGGCAGGTTTCTTTTCGCCGAGCAAACAACGTTAAACAACAGTGCTTGGTGGTAGGCAACCCATGCAATTCTTAGGTAAGTTCTTTTTGTTCTTTTCTTTTATAACCATCTTTTCTATCTTTTTGTTGTTAATTGACTTGCGAGGGCGATACATATGTTGTGAATTTGGAGGATGACGTAAGAATGATGTTCTAACAAGTTTGGAAGGATTTGGACACTCAACAAAGGTGAGTAATGTGCTTTCATGACGATACACGACCACACATTCTTGCTTTACACGGTCGTGTAAAGAAAAATTTCAAGCACAGACGGGTGCACGGCCACAATACACGGCTGTGTACCATAGGGCGTGTATACTAGGAAGTTTTACACGGGAGTCATACTCGCCCGTGTATTTTACCGTATATGGAATTCCAAAGTTGCACAGCGTGTTACACGCCTAAAGATACAGTTAGATACATGGCATGTTTTAAAAAAAAAAAATTGGGAATTACACACGGCCGTGTAAAACACACCACACGGCCGAAATGGTTTAAAACTCTTTTCTTTTCATCCTTCTTCATTTTCTTTGCCTCCTTCACTTCACTAACGGCATTTCCATTAAAATCCTCTCAACAAAAACATTATCAACACTCATTCCTCTTATGATTTTCACACCGATTCCACCGGATCTAATAGCTAAGGTATGGATTTCTACTCTCCTTTCTCCACTCTCTCTATTTCCTTGCAATGGTAAATCAGAGAACACTTCTTATGCGTTCTAATCAAAGGTTTTTTTTTTTGTGTGATTTGTTGATCTTTCATGTTTTGTCTTCCTTATTTCGAGTTATTTCATGTTACTATGTGGATTCCATGATAATTTTCTGCTTTTGAACACAAACCTAGGGTTTCTACTTCTTGAGTGATTTATGTTGATTCTTAGATGTTATTGACATGAAATTTGGGTAAGGATGGATTTCTACGCCGAGATGGTTGCATGTTTGATTTTACACGATCCTGGTGCAAGGTGTGTATGTTTGAATTACGGAGGGAGTGTGGTAGTCGGATACACGGGCGTGTATAGGCGTGTACCATAGGGCGTGTAGTTTCTTTTGTGTCTCATTTGTGATTATCTCCTTGGATTGTGACCCTATCTTTCATCTTATCTGCCATACACTGTTATTTGAAGGTATTTTGGGTGAAAATTGATGGCTATTATCTTACACATCACCACGAAGAGGTATAATCTAGTTTTGTTCCTTTGTTCTTGTATTTTCCAGATGCCTTGGATCAAGACCATTGCTCAAAAGAGGCGTCGTGATGATGAAGCCAGTAATAGCAAGGGAGTGACCCGCTATCCTGTCAATATGAGGGCTGAGCATCGGCCAATCTATGATAATTACAAGACCACAAAGATCATCAGACCAAACGTGGTTCTAGATTGGGATGTTTTGGCGCAGTTTGATATCCGTCAACGGGCTGAGGAACTTTTGCTCGACCCCACCTGGGTGAGACTATTTTCTATTGAGGAAAAGATCTATTTGGACATAACACTCACCTTCCTCACTACCTTCACCATTAAAGAGGGCATGAGTGCTAGAGTAGACAATGAAGTTGAATTCCTTGCGATGGGTCAATATCGGAGGTATTCAATGATTGACTTTATTGAGGCAATAGATATTTATGAACCCACATTCCTCCGCACTCCAGCTTTTCGCCAATTACCTCTAGGATGTCCCCTCAGGTATCGAGCAGGGGATTTCTAGCCACAGCTAGGCAGGGGTCACTATACTTCATCTTCTACAAAAGGCTCTAACTTTTCGAGCCTCTCCTATCGAGTGCATCATTATGTTTTTGCTCACTCCACTACGGGCCGCACAGATTCTGAAGGTGTAGTTAATGCCAGGGATGTACTCCAGTTATGGAGTATGAAAATGGGAACTCGTCTCAATGTTGGGGTGTTTGCTGCATTTTGTCTACATAGACAAGCAGAAGTAAGGAATAAGGGAGTCTTTGTGGGTGCCTGGATCACCCGAATCCTAAAAAATCTAGAGCTATTCCCTATACGAGAACCAAGAGTTTGCATTGGAACGACTGTTAGGCTATCAGCTGCACCCATAATTGGGTGGGGGTATGCACCTCCACAAAATGAAGCAAACTCCGGTGATGACCTAGATGAAATTGAGGGATATGTCCCTGAGCAGGAAGCTGAAGCTGGAGGAGGTGGGGAAGAACAAGCTGCCCCAAGAGAAAGGGCTTCAGATGATGAAGTTCAGAACACCCTAGGGGAATTGAAGGCCCAGGTTCAGGGACTGAAGAAGCAGCAGGATAGAATTCTGAAAAAACAGAACAGATTAAAAAGGTTCATTCAGAAGTGCTTCACTAAGTTAGGTGACAAGTTGGGGGTGGACTTGGCATCTTGTAGCTGCTCTAGTGATGAAGATGTCCAAGCTGATGCACATACACAGGTTCCAGGCTTTTCCTCAAGACCTGTTGGGGGAAGTTATGAAGAAGATTCGGACGAGGAGGAGGAAGATTAGGAAATGATTGCCCAATATTTCTTTTTGAGACATTCATATTTTTTTTTATGGGATGTGCTTTATTTTTCTTATAACAACTCTGCACTAAGACTGTGATGGTTATGTTCTTTCTTGTTATTACTGTTATTTATACTTTTACCTGTTCTTTTTGGTTTCTCCTTCTTTTCAGAGATGTTTGTTAGCCTGTGGAAGATCCTTGTGAATACGCTTTCATTGCGCGATTTCTGTTCTCTCTTTTCGCTGTTGTGCAGGGATTATGATCAGTTCATAGGTTGTTCCTCTCCGATAAGACCAAAATGCTCACCACTCAGGGAAGTTTCGTTTACCCTCTTTCTTCTAAGTCTTTTTCCTTGTTCTCTTTGCGTTACTTAAGACATTGGGACAATGTCCTATTCAAAGTGTGGGGATGGGATATAGGAGAATGAATTCATGAAGTATAAGTGTTATGAACTTAATGCTATAGAACTTAATGCTATAAAATTTCTCTACTTGAGATAGACTTATGAGTTATGCTTGATAAGTTATGTAGGAAGGCTGAGATCCCAAAAATACCCACTGATTATTCTTTGAATTTATTCATGTTAAAAAAAAAAGTGGAAATTTTAAACTTTTATTCTCTTATCTTGTGTTATGAATACGTTGCTGGAATTAGAAGATGAAATCTGGGTGAAGTGGGCTTATTCATTATTTAAGCACAAATTTTTTAGAGTTAGGATTGATTCAAGGTTGTTAGTAGAGTTTAGTAAATTTTTTCTTTCTTTTACTGGTTAAGCTATTCAATTTTGAGTAAAGGAGTATATGATGCTTATAGCTTGGTAATCCCTTCAAAAAAAAAAAAAGTTCAGAAGTGGGCCTCATTGACTCGAGTAATTAAGCCTGAGGGGTGCCCTTTTGGGGGAATAACACCTACTGAATTGGGTGAAGAACTTGGGATCAATGGCCGAAAGCTCGTTACATGGGTCATGAGAAAAGTCCGAGAAAACTGAACTTGATAATTAATAATATTTTGATTGAGATGGTAGAGGTTCGAAGGGGTATCTTAAAACCTAGTAGCCTAAGGTCATTTGGCCTGGGACTTACTGACCGAGGAAACCGTTTTAGTTAAAGGGATAATTTGGCTAAAAAGTTTATTTGACTCGAATAAGTAAATCCGAGGGACGCCTTCTATGCTGAGGGAATAACGTCTGTTAACTTGAGTGATGAGCTCGGGATTATGGATCGAAAGTTCGTTACATGGGTCGGTTGACTAAATCAAAGTAAAAGAATGATAAAAGAGAAGGGAAATCCAGGAGATGAGTGGATATGATTTGCCTTTACTCTCTATTGTGTTGTTTGTTTCTGTAGTGGAAAGAACTATTTACTCTATTTTTGCTGATCTGATTTTGTGATTTATCCTAACTTGAAGAATTGTTGTTTAAACAGTGAAGGTAATAGGTTGATTTACTCGGATTAATTTTGAAAATCCAGTATTGGTATTTTGTATACAGTTAATGATGAGATTGAATGAAAGTTAATAAGCTTGGGTATACAAAGGATCAATGATGTAGAAATCTTCCTAAAATAACTATGCATGAAAGAGAGGTTGTTTTTGTAATTCTATTTGAATCAATTTGCTTGAGGACAAGCAAAAACTCAAGTGTGGGGAAGTTTGATAAGGATAAATTAACACTTATAATTTGTATGGGTTTGAGTTGCTTTTGAAGTAAGTTAATTATGTTTTAAAAGACTTTTGTACTTAAAGGAAAGCTATTTCAGTTTCAGGAATTAAAAGGACCTATCAAGGAAGAATGATCAACATTTGCAAGAGTCGGAGCGGATTACATGAAGAAAAGTGTCCAAAAGTGCAACAGGGAGAGATACACGGGCATGTATCATAGGGGCATGGCTATGTATTGGATTTGATACACTCATAGAAGGTTACACGGCCATAATACACGGCCGTGTATATGAAGCGAGTACGGTGTGATGTTAGCCATGCCTCAACTACACGGCTGTGTATGACAGCCGTGTAGTTGATTCGACTCTGCGTTTTACAAGTTTCTTCCAAGATTTTTCCTGGGCTTACTGACCGAGGAAAAACCCTTTTTTTGTTAAAGGGATAATTTTGGTAAAAAGTTTATTTGACTCGAATAAGTAAATCCGAGGGACCCTTCTATGCTGAGGGAATAACGCTGTTAACTTTTAGTGATGAGCTCGGGATTATGGATCGAAAGTTCGTTACATGGGGCCCGGGTTTACTAAATCAAAGTAAAAGAATGATAAAAGAGAAGGGAAATCCAGGAGATGAGTGGATATGATTTGGGCCCTTTTCTCTCATTGTGTTGTTTTTTTCTTTTAGTGGAAAGAACTATTTTCTCTATTTTT
>JBBMOL010002589.1:0-22981 GCA_037954665.1 Laguncularia racemosa
ATTGGTGGGGTAAATTTGCTTTTTACCTCCCTTTTTATACTAATTAAGTTTTGTTGTTTTGTAATTCAATTTGGGTTCTGATTTGGCACACCTAAGGGGACAAAATTAGGTAGGTTTTAGGGTCATAATTGTCCTAAGGTCTCATAGGATAAGCCTGGGTGGTGGTTGCATAAGATAAGATAAGGTTGAGGTGGCAAAATCATATGGAGTTGATGAAATCAGAAGGGGGTAAACGATTTTGGTACCTTCTAGGAGGTTTGTTGGGCTTATTTTTTGTTTTATTTATAGTTAACCTCCTTAGCTTGGTCGTGAAAAATTTTGGGCTAATTTTGATTAGGTTAGGATTAGATAAGATGGTTTCAAATATAGGGTGAAACAAGGTTAAGGAATAAGGTTTTTTACGAGATAAGATTTATGTGTAATTTTCCTTTTATTTAGAAGACTTTAAAACTTACCGTGATATCTCTAGTTTCTTTACCCATTTTAATCAATATTAACTATAGGATAAGATAGATTAAGATAAGTAAACCTTGGTAAAAATTGGAAAAATCATGTGTTTAGTGTATTTTATTAGGATCCGATTTTGATATGTTTACTTTTAAATGATTTTGTGTCTTTTTTCTTAGGTTAGACAAGATAAAATAGGATAGGATTGTGATAATATCAAGTGTAATAAATGGGGATCTTGATAAGATAAGATAAGATACGATAAGAGGACAAGTTTGACTTCTCCCTTGTGGCGTCTTGAGGAAGGGGGTAGCTGATGGCGTTTTGCTAGATTTTTTTTTTATATTTTGTGTATTATTGAGTAATTAAAAGTTTAATATTGAATTAGGAAAATTTTTGTTGAAATAGATTAAGATTTGGGGGTGGTTTCGAGCTTAATCACTTAGAAGGCTTTTAGGACAAGGTTTAAGGGACTTTTGATTTTGATTTGGTTTTATAGTTTAGTTTGTTGTTAATTTATATTTGTTTTGTTGATTTATGTTCTAGGCTATTAATTCTCATAACTGGGATTAGATAGGATAGATTTATGAAGGATTAGACTCAAGTCAATATAAGTCTTCTTGAGTCATCTAAGTATATGTCGGAAGTTGACTTTTGTTGACCTTTGATTCAATTAAATTAACTTAGGTCAACTTATGATATATTGGGTTTTCTTTAATTTCTAACCTAATCTTAGGTTCATTTGGAGCTATAGCTTAAATGTATTTTCTTATCGTAGCCTATTCGATAAAGTTTCGATTGAATGAAATTTTAGGGAGTTACAGTTACTAACCAAGAGAATCCTTTTACAAAGCATCTATAGTACCTAGTTAATCTCAGAAAACTCTGTACTTCTGTTACAGTTCTCAATCTTAGCCAGTCACTTACTACCTTTACCTTCTTAGGGTCTAGTAATATCCCATTCTTATTCACCATGTGTCCTAAAAAGGATACATGTTCTAACCAAAATTCACACTTACAGAATTTAGCATAAAGTTTTTCTTCCCTAAGTCTTCCTAGTACTATCCTAAGACATGCTTCATGTTCTTCTTTACTCTTGGAATAGATGAGGATATCATCTATGGACACTACTACAAACTAACCTAGCCATTCCTTGAGCACCCTATTCATTAGGTCCGTGAAGGCTGCTAGAGCGTTTGTCAAACCAAAAGGTATCACTTGAAACTCGTAATGCCTATATCAAGTCTTAAAAATAGCCTTCTGTATGTCTTCCTCCTTGATCCTTAACTAATAATACCTTGATCTCAAGTCAATTTTGGGGAAGACTTCAGCTCCTTATAATTGATCAAATAAATCATCAATCCTAGGGAGAGGACATTTATTCTTGATTGTGACTCAATTTAGATGTATACATAATCTCATACTCCCATCCTTCTTCTTGACAAACAATACTAGAGTACCTTATGGTGAGACACTTGGTCTGATAAACCCACTATTTTGTAACTCCTAAAGTTGTGTCCTCAATTTAGACAGTTCAATAGGTGCCATTTTGCATGGAGGTTTAAATATGGGTACAATCTCTAGTACTAGATCAATGTAGAACCCTATCTTTCTAACTAGTGGTAAACTCGGCAAATTCTCAGGAAAGATGTTTACATACTCATTTTCTACATACACATCTCCCAATTTCTTAACTTATCCTGCCTCTACTGATAAGGTTGATAATCTTCCTTTATTCCACAACTCGTATGTTAGAATAGTTGTAGGTTTCTATGGATCTAACTTGATTACAACTTGTTCTTCATCAAGGAAATTAAACTTAACCACTAGATTGCAGCAATCGATAGTGGCATAGTATTTAGATTGCCACTTCACTCTTAGAATTAAATCAAATTTTATCATCTCTAATACAACCAATTCAATTGGCATTTTCTTACCATGTATTACTATCTCCACATCTTTACACATATGATCTAATTTCCCTCCTACTTTAAAAGGAGTATTTACAATCATAGCATCACCCAATATAACAAGTTTTAATCCACATACATTCATAAACACAAATGATATGCAGGAATGTGTTGCACCTATATTAAACAATATATAGGCAGTCTTTACGTTTATGAGTAGTGTACTTGTTATGGTATCTTGATCAGGGGCATCCTGTTGTTGCTACTGCTATAATGTAAACACCCTACCAAGTGCCTTCTATTTTGGTCTGACATTTTGATGTCTGCCTAAGGATCCTCTAGGAGTAAGTCTTATAGGTTGTTGTGCTTGTGAGGGTGCAACCGCATGATTATGATGAGCACCACACTCGAATGATTTGTGTTCTCTCTGCTTATAGATGTAGCAGAAGATCTGAGGGAAGGTCCTTTCTATGCAACTTATGTTGGTGTGTCCTGTTTTGCTATAGGAAAAGCATGCCCCTTTGAGCTAATTACACTATTGCAAATCATAGGGTCTTAAACATCTAGGATACCTCACACCTAATCCTACCTGTAGTAGTAGAGGCAGAGCTAGAGGTGCAAGTCTAGTTCAAAGAAGTCTAGGCGCATAAGCCACAAGTCTGACTTAATATATAGTTGACCTCTTTCCTTTGTCTACATAAAGCATGCTGGAAATCGGCCTCTTCCTCAAAACTAATCCTGATTTGCGAGATAGTTGTTCCTCTATTCTCTTTTGCTTTACTTCAAGTATTTTGCTTTGTCTACTACTTCTACATAAATAGTTAACTAAAAAGCCCCTACTTCATGTTGCAAGATAGGCTCCAATCTCCTCAAAAATCTTCTAGCTCAAGAAGCGCCATCCTCTCTCATTACTTCTGGCAAGAACTTGCTTAAGTGGTTCAGCTCTGTTTCAAATGTCTCCACAGATCTACTACCCTGCTGGCAGTTATAATAATCCACCTCCATTTTATCTCTGATGCTGTTGGGAAGTAATTTTCATAAAAGAGCTCTTTAAACCTCTACCATTCTTTAAGAGCTCCTACAAATCTGGACATACCAATCCACCAACCTACAGCTACTCCTTTTAGCATATAAGTAGCATATCTCACCTTCCTATCTTTAGGGACTATGAAGGCTTCAAAAGTCCTTTCAGTCTTAGTGATCCAATATTCAGCCTCTACTAGACCATCAACCTTTGGGTGGAACTACCTAGCCAACCTTACGAATTTATCCAACCTACAAGGTTCCTCTACAGGCTTAGCAGGTCTCATAGCCTATTGTTGTTGTTGTTATGCCAGCATTCTCACTAGAGCATTTACAGTCTCTAACAATTAAGCAGTTATGACATTAGCCTACTTTGGGGTTTCCTGCTAAGATAGTCTTTAAGGGTTTCTATCCTCTAGGGCATCTCTACCTTATCTAGCACTAGATGAACCCCACATGATACTTGTCCTTAGAGGCATTCTATATAAATTGAGATAGTAGAATGATCTTAAAGTTAGAATTTGTAAGGGGAGTTAGTGACAGTATACATCTATGTATACTCAAGCTTGAATATATCTATACTTATACATAATTAAACAGGAATATACAGTAAAATACAATTACATAAAATATTTGAAGTAACATAACATAATAGTTATCCCTCAATTTACCCACTTTCTTGATTTCTTATGGTTCTATAGATTAGCTACTTAGTTTTCTAATGATTCTAACTTACCTTTTACAGATTGAATCCTATACCTATTGATCATTACTTAATTCTAAGACTCATCAAGCTAATCTCTATTTGATCATATCCTAAATTTTAAAGATCATCAAAACCTAGCTTTGATATCACTTAAGTTGTAACACCCCAGAACCTAGAGCATCATAGCTCGCTACGTGCCACTATCATGCAACAATAAGTTAAGGCTCTAAAACACCAAAAAACTTCCAACCTATTCACCTTTTCAAATTCATTCATGAAAATATAACCTCAATAACATAAAAACAAATGATTCTCATATGAGTCAGTCCAGCCCATGATATTTAAATAACACATGAATCTTATTTTTACATCCAGAATAAACTCTGTTCATGTTTAAAACTTTAAAATAAATAGAAGTCTACTAATATCTCCGTAATCTCAAATCAATTACTAAAAATCCTAATCATAAATCTTTCCATTTTTGTCACTCCTCATCCAAATAGTAATAGTGCTCTCTCCCATTTTGATGCGGACATTCGCTGCGTCACATTTTCATCCACGTAATGTCCCACTAAGTTTCCATTTTCATCATAATTTAATTGCTCATTGTTCTCACTTGTAGCTAAAAAATATATAGGAAAGGGGATGAGTCTACACTCAACACATAAGTACCACACCCACATGCGCATGGTACATCACATTAATAACACATGCATATATGCAACGTTAATCCACAACACCATTAAACATCAACTTACACATCAATCAAAATCAATTACATCGCATAGGGGTACTCATAACCCCAATACACACAATATTGTCCTAGTGGGAACTGCCACTTCATGCCCCATCTAACCCTAATTTACCTCAAATCATTTCGATACATGGCTTTACTAGGGACAACACGACATATCGATCATTAGGGTACCCCCTAGGGATTTGCCATTGTAGGCCTCTAAGCCAAGCCAAACATAAGCAACATGCAACATTTCATTCACATATCACATTACATTACATAATTCTCATATCCAATTCATTTAATGACTACCTAACAATCATAACCAACAAAACAAGGCAAATACGTACCTGAACAAACATCTTTACGATGTTCTTGTACATCTCTAACCGAAGTAGCCTTGTTCAATTACAAGGAACTACACTTAGCTTAATTTTACAAGTAATCTAAGTTCACTAAATTTTCTACGTCGTTCAAGTCATTTAATTCCCTTCCTAAAAGTATCTTCACGTTTAATTCATATTTTGAAATGAGAATAAAATAAAGTAGAGTTAAATAGGACATATTATTGTGTAACACGGCTAAGAAAGTAACCGAGTAGGGAAGCACAATCGTGCTAGAGATCGTGTATCATTTTGTAAACTTTAAGCTTCATCATGTCTACATACAGGGCCATGCTTATGACCGTATACATTCACTTTCCAACATACCCAGGTACATAGCCATGCTTGTGGCCATGTACATTCAAACATCCATATGCTCAAGTATATAGCTGTACCTAAGGTTGTGTACCTTACTATATAATTTTCCCAGTTCATCACGCCCTGGTATACGGTCGTTTACTTGACTATGTACCCTCTTGTTCATCATGAATCCTAATTTTTCTCTCAAATTTCATTCCTAATCCTAATTGTTGTGATTTTAAACCTAATAAATATTGTATTCATCAAATCTAATGTAACTTTGGGTTCTAAAATACTTACTTGATTCAAATTACACTTGAAACATCAAATTTGGTTAATCCTTTGTGATGTGCTTCAAAACCAATTGCAATTACACAATGCTAATTGAAGAAATAATTAAAAAAAGTCCATGAAAATGGTGTGATTCCAATTGCCACTTGAATCTTAATTGCATGAAACAAGAACAAAATGCAATTACATAAGGATGGTGATACACTCAGAACATATATATATAATGGGAGCGTAAATTGCAGCAAGTGCACTGGTCGTATCAAGTAATAAAGTGGTGAAAAGTAAGGTTGTCGATCCCTCGAGGAACCAATAGAGTACTAGATCTATGGCAATTCTTATCAATATCTAGGTGATTAAAAAGGGGTTTTGAAATGTCTAATCTAAAAATTTAACTTAAAGCAACAAGAAAAATTTTATGATGAATCTATCAATTATGAACAAGGGAAATTAGAATTCACCCTAGATTTGTTAATCAAATTGCTACCAAGTTATGTCAACTAGTGGTTATAAGGTTATTCAAGTGAGTTTAGAAAATCCTTTTTAGGGATGTTGACCTTAAATCAATTAGTCGGCTTCCGCGTCTCCAATTAACCAAGGAATCAAAATTATGTTCATACACCTCCCGATGCTACAAACAACTAATGCCCTAAATCAATTAACCCTAATCCCTTAGTGATTAATTAACAAGAAACATTGCATTGCGCCCTCCATAAACTCTAATTAAACCAATTATCGCAACTCCCGTATTGATAATCAATCTAAGTAAGAATTCCTAACAAATCCTAATCAATTCCCGTATCAAAAGGATTTCTAACAATTATAATCAAAGACTGATTATAATTGAAATCAAAGGAATTGCAATCATGAATAATCCTAATAATTCCTAATTACATAACATGGCTACAATTATCCTTTTAACATTCTAGAGTTTCATCCAATTTCCCACAAGGATGATTTAGAACATTATAGTATGAGTTGCATAAAAACAATTGAAATAAAGAGGTGCAATGGAATTCATATTAAACAACTAATAAATGGCATAAAAGAAAATAAAGTAAATGAAACAATGGTTATAATCTTCAAGAGCTTCAATCTTCAAAAATGACTCCTTGAATTCTTCAATTGAAAGCAAACTTCAACAAAATGACATTCTTCCTTCAAACTAAACTTTGGAAAAATCTAAAGTACCTAAGGAAATTCTAATGATTCAAAAGAAAGACAAATGATGCTAAAACAAAGAAGAAGAACAAAAGGGTTCTAAACAAAAGAAAGGATGCTTAACCAAAGAAAGGATGCCTCCAAGGTTTACACAAGGGGTCTATTTATAGATCCAAAGAGGAGGGGGATAAGGTTGATCTGATGAGGATTTGAGTCAGCAAATTAATTAGGATACGATTTTGGAGAGATTCTCGCAATGGATATCCGGGGAGTAATGAAGGCCGGCTCAAGGCCGGCTCAAGGCCGGCGGCTTTTCTTCTTTTTGAGGCCGGTTTAAAGGCCGGCTTAAGGCCGGCTCAAGGCCGGCGGCCTTGAATGTAGGCCGGCCCAAGGACGGCGGCCTTCAGTGCAATCCTTCGCTCACTTCTTCAATTTTGTGAAAAACTCCTCCAATTAACTTGTAATTTACTTTTGGGTCCTCAAAACCTGTATTTTCACAATAAATACCATTAAGTATCATTTCTTTATATTTTCTTATAATATTAAAATAAATTTAATATAAGTCCAAAAGAAAATATAAGTATAATGTGATCTTATCAACATCCCCACACTTGAACTTTTGCTTGTCCTCAAGCAAAATAATTGATTTAAACAAGAGAAATCCATCATTGAACTTCTGGTGCCCATTGTTCTGACCATACTGAAATTTGTAACTAGTATATCTAGTTGAAATTTAGTAGTTAATCTAAATACAACAGATTTTTAATCCCAGTGTTTAACAATAGAAAACAATACTTAGTCCATAAGGAAAAACATTCATTTAAACTTCATTGGTTATTAGCAAGTATCATCTCCCTCAATTTTACTTCTCTAAACAAGATAACAAGGAGTGAAAGCATATGGTATCCATTTTTTCCTAGAATTTCTCCCCTTTTTTTTTTTTTTTATGTTTTATTTGCCTTGATTGGCAGCGGAGTGAGACTTCACTCTTCTGAGGGACCAAAGCTCGCCCATGTCAACTTGACTTTCATTAAGGTACTAAATTTTTGCCTTTCCGCCCTTCTCGTTATTGTGAGTTCATTGAGTCGGCACATCCTGGGCTCATCGCCTAAGTGACCAGGTTTTAAAGAGACCCCTACGAACTCTTCCTCACACTAACATTTAAGATTGGATACTCTTAACTCACTTTCCTGAGTTATTGGAGTAAAGGCTCTTTTTTTTTTTTTTTTTTTTTTTTTTTAAGGGATCACTAAGTAAAATATTTCTTTTACCTCTTTCACTAGGTGTTAAGGTATTCTCAAAGAAATTTCAATAGAGATTTATCCCAACCAATTTTTCCTTGAAGTAAACTTGCTTGTTTTTTCAACTTAAGGACTCAATCTCAAGTTCAAAGGCTAAACATAGGGTAAACCCCGTTCTCTAGAGATTTTACTCTTAAATTTTAACTATGTAAACTAGTCACAACAATTGGCGAGTAGGGCACCAATCTAATTCAATTTCAGGATTTCATTGAAAACACTTAAGGACATAAATAAAGCATGGGATTTGTAAGCTCATGATGTGTGCAATCATTATACTTCTACATTTATAATCCCTTCCCCACACTTAAATTGGACAATGTCCTCATTGTTCCTAATATATCACAAAATTAAGGAAACGAATGTCAATGCAGAAATTGAAATACTGGTACTTCCCTGGTATAAAATTGTTCACCAGGAAGAAAATTCCTCCTAAAATGTCTGTCATCCTTGGAGTGTCTTGAATGCACTGGCAGCTCTTATCCAGCCTTGAATTAGTTTTTTTTTTTTTTTTTTAACAAAACTATTATAGATACTTATTAAGCATGGGCTGCCTCCCATGAAGCGCTTGTTTTATAGTCATCAGCCTGACTATCAGGGTTAGCTTACATCAAGGAGTTTAAACAACTCCTTCAACACCATCGTTTTCAGATTAGGATTCCAAGCTTCCTTCCATGGTATGGTGCCCTTCTTTTCAGCATCCACCAATGTTTTGTAGGTAGATATCAACAAACTTACCTGCTGGATGTCTGCCCTTGACCATCCCAGGATTTCCCTATGTTCATCCAACTGGCCTTGAATCTGCTGCTGCAATTCTTTTGTCATAGGCGCTTGATTAATGTGAGGCCATGGATTTCCTAAATTCAGACACTTATAACCAAACAATTGATTAGAAAAGACATTAGGTTCAAGTGTCTGCATAGGCATTAGTTTCGGCACTGGTGACTTCTCATAGTCGTCTGTCTTCTCAAAAGCAACAACATTTTCAGTCTGGGGTACTTGTTCACGACCTTTGTTTCTTGCTCATCTTCATCCCCCCAATCATCTATCTCATTCAAGACAGCTTCAAGAGTGGTTTGCCCTACATCTTCCTCCACATCATTGTTAGTAATTTCACCCTCAGCAGATATGTCAGAATACATTGCTTTCTCATTAGACAAAAACACAGGATCATACATATCAAATGTTACCTGGTCATCTAGTGCTCTAAGGGTGAGCTTACCTTGTCCTACATCAATTAGAGCTTGACCTGTGGCTAGGAATGGTCTTCCTAAGATCATGGGTACCTCTCTATCTTCTTCCATTTCCAAGACTATAAAGTCAACTGGAAAGATGAATTTGTCCACTTTTACTAGGACATTCTCCACTATACCCTTTGGGTACTTGACAC
This sequence comes from Laguncularia racemosa, assembly GCA_037954665.1. Lineage (NCBI taxonomy): Eukaryota > Viridiplantae > Streptophyta > Magnoliopsida > Myrtales > Combretaceae > Laguncularia > Laguncularia racemosa. The sequence continues at coordinate 9,643 of JBBMOL010002589.1, forward strand.
TTCTATCCGCAAGTTGTAAGGTGACGTGCGTCTCCTTACATTCTCCAAGTCCTAGTTTTTTGAAAATGGACAGAGGCATTAAATTTATACTTGCACCAGAATCTATAAGTACTTTATCAAAATTAAAATTACCAATAGTGCAAGGAACAGTAAAACTTCCCTGATCTCTTTGTTTTCTTGGCAAATTGGATAAATTCTTTTGTAAGATCATAGAACATTCCCCTATAAGCATCACTGGTTCATTCCCTTCAATCTTCCTCTTCTTTGTGAGTAAATCCTTCATGAACCTAGCATATGATGGCATCTGCTGAAGTGCCTCTGCAAAAGGAATGTTAATTTGCAATTTTTTAAAGACTTCTAAAAATTTAGCAAATTGTGAATCCAATTGTTGTTGCTTCAGCCTTCCTGGGAAAGGAATAGGAGGAACATATGCTTTCACTTTTGGTGAATTTTGCTTTGGCTCCTCTTCCTTTTGTTTCCCTTTATCTTTCCCCAGGTTAACCTCCTCTTCCTCAAGTTTCTTATCAACCAATTCCTTACCACTTCTTAACATAATAGCATTTACACCCTTAGGATTTTGCTCAGTATTGCTAGGTAAAGATCCAGATGGTCTATTACTCAACTGTTGAGACATTTGACTAAGCTGATTTTCAAGATTCCTAATGGTGGCTTGTTGATTTTGCAACATTGTGTCAGTCTTTTGCATATAACTTATCATGAGTTCTTCCATTTTAGACTGACTTTGCTGAGAAGAGGTATTATGATTAGGATATTGTTGATGGGGAGTATTATGATTAGGACCTTGCTTTTGAAATCTAGGGGGTTTAAGTGCATTGTTATCATTTCTCCATGAGAAATTTGGATGGTTACGCTACCCTGGATTGTAGGTGTTTGAATAAGGTCCTTGATTACCTCTTTGGAAATTGTTGACAAAATTTACTTGCTCTCCATGGGATGAGGAGGAAAAGTTTCCAGATGGGCACTCAAGAGTTGAGTGTGGTCCTGAGCATAACTCACAACAAGAAATTTGATTAACATTGAAAGAAGGTGTAGAGGTGAGTTTACTTACCTGGGCGGTAAGAGCAGAAATCTGAGCTGTTAAGGTGTCCATATCATTGACAGATGCCACTCTAGACTTACCTCTTTCATGTTGCCAATTATGTGCACTAGAGGCCATTTCATCTATCAAAGCACTAGCCTCATCATATGTCTTACTCATTAATGCACCACCAGAAGCAGCATCTACTAGAGATCTCAATGTGTCATCTAAACTGAGATAGAATATCTCAATAAGGAGATTATCTGGTAATCCATGATGGGGGCATTTTCTAATTGCCTCCTTGAATCTTTCCCATGCTTCATAAAGTGATTCACCACTAAACTTACTGAAGTTTGTGATGTCATTTCTTAACCTAGTAGTTCTAGATGGTGGAAAAAATCTCCTTAAAAATTTAGATGAGAGATCTACCCAAGTGGTTACAGAGTCTTGTGGCAATGAATTGTACCAAGCCCTAGCTTTTTCTCTAAGTGAAAATGGAAAAAGTTGTAGCCTAATTACATCATCAGATACATTATTCATTTTCACTGTATTACAATATTGAAGAAATACTGCAATATGCTCATCAGGACTTTCATTTGGATATCCTCCAAATTGATTTGATTGAACCATTTGAACGAGTGCTGGTTTTAACTCGAAATTATTAGCCTGAATTGTTGGTCTTCTAATTGCAGGACCTGAAACAACAGGTACCGTGTATTCTCGAAGTGCTCTACCAACACCCTGAATCTAATTGTTGTTCTCATCTGCCATGTTCTCTTCTTCCTTTCTTCTCTGCTCTCTTCTAAGTTGTCGCAAGGTGCGTTCTATCTCAAGATTAATTGGTAGAAGTTCAGCACTTCTACTCTTGCGCATAAAAAGACCCTTAAAGAGAATGGAAAACGATCACACAATGATAAGAAAAATTAAATAACAAAATAATTCTGCCTAAATTACCAACAGAATTACAAAATCTAATATCTATTAGTTCCCCGGCAACGGCGCCAAAAACTTGATACACTCAGAACATATATATATAATGGGAGTGTAAATTGCAGCAAGTGCACTGGTCGTATCAAGTAATAAAGTGGTGAAAAGTAAGGTTGTCGATCCCTCGAGGAACCAATAGAGTACTAGATCTATGGCAATTCTTATCAATATCTAGGTGATTAAAAAGGGGTTTTGAAATGTCTAATCTAAAAATTTAACTTAAAGCAACAAGAAAAATTTTATGATGAATCTATCAATTATGAACAAGGGAAATTAGAATTCACCCTAGATTTGTTAATCAAATTGCTACCAAGTTATGTCAACTAGTGGTTATAAGGTTATTCAAGTGAGTTTAGAAAATCCTTTTTAGGGATGTTGACCTTAAATCAATTAGTCGGCTTCCGCGTCTCCAATTAACCAAGGAATCAAAATTATGTTCATACACCTCCCGATGCTACAAACAACTAATGCCCTAAATCAATTAACCCTAATCCCTTAGTGATTAATTAACAAGAAACATTGCATTGCGCCCTCCATAAACTCTAATTAAACCAATTATCGCAACTCCCGTATTGATAATCAATCTAATTAAGAATTCCTAACAAATCCTAATCAATTCCCGTATCAAAAGGATTTCTAACAATTATAATCAAAGACTGATTATAATTGAAATCAAAGGAATTGCAATCATGAATAATCCTAATAATTCCTAATTACATAACATGGCTACAATTATCCTTTTAACATTCTAGAGTTTCATCCAATTTCCCACAAGGATGATTTAGAACATTATAGTATGAGTTGCATAAAAACAATTGAAATAAAGAGGTGCAATGGAATTCATATTAAACAACTAATAAATGGCATAAAAGAAAATAAAGTAAATGAAACAATGGTTATAATCTTCAAGAGCTTCAATCTTCAAAAATGACTCCTTGAATTCTTCAATTGAAAGCAAACTTCAACAAAATGACATTCTTCCTTCAAACTAAACTTTGGAAAAATCTAAAGTACCTAAGGAAATTCTAATGATTCAAAAGAAAGACAAATGATGCTAAAACAAAGAAGAAGAACAAAAGGGTTCTAAACAAAAGAAAGGATGCTTAACCAAAGAAAGGATGCCTCCAAGGTTTACACAAGGGGTCTATTTATAGATCCAAAGAGGAGGGGGATAAGGTTGATCTGATGAGGATTTGAGTCAGCAAATTAATTAGGATACGATTTTGGAGAGATTCTCGCAATGGATATCCGGGGAGTAATGAAGGCCGGCTCAAGGCCGGCGGCCTTGAATGTAGGCCGGCTCAAGGCCGGCGGCTTTTCTTCTTTTTGAGGCCGGTTTAAAGGCCGGCTCAAGGCCGGCTCAAGGCCGGCGGCCTTGAATGTAGGCCGGCCCAAGGACGGCGGCCTTCAGTGCAATCCTTCGCTCACTTCTTCAATTTTGTGAAAAACTCCTCCAATTAACTTGTAATTTACTTTTGGGTCCTCAAAACCTGTATTTTCACAATAAATACCATTAAGTATCATTTCTTTATATTTTCTTATAATATTAAAATAAATTTAATATAAGTCCAAAAGAAAATATAAGTATAATGTGATCTTATCAGATGGTGAACAGATTATCTTGCAACTATTTTATTTGTGTTATTTCCCATATTTTAGGACAAGTATAAATACTTGTAAGAAAGGCAACAAAAGGTTGGGACATATTTTTACAGCTTGTTCACGTGAAAGGAGACTTTTCACTATTTCATAAGACACTCTTATCAACTTCTTCTAGGGTTATAGCAAGTGGAGGCTTGGATTTGTTGTGATTAATATCAATAAATTACAAGTTGTTCCTAATTCTACTAGTGCGTCATGTCTAGTAAGAATTTGGAGTTTCATTTTGTTCTTATTTCATGCAATTAGGGTTCACATGGCAATTGAAATCACACCATTTTGTGGACTTTGTTTAATTGTTTCTTCAATTAGCATTGTGTAATTACAATTAGTCTTGAAGCACATCATAATTTAGTATCAAAGCTATGGTTTTGAGAAAGGGAATTAAAGTGGAGGTTTTTTATTTTGAATTGGGGATTTAGGGTTCTTGCCATGCCAATTACCTATTGTTGTTGTGTGAAGTGAAATTGAAGAATTAATCTTGAAGTGTGCTATGACTACATAGTATATTGTGGATTGAAGTTGTGGAAACTACATCTTGGGTTCATTGCCAAAAATTCTTTACGTGGAAGTTAGGGAGGTCAATTGAATTTGATTCCATAATTGTGAATTGTATAATAATTGCTCATTAATTTGCTTTGATTGCAACATTGACTTGAGTAATTGAGGAAGGTGAGTATTGCCCTGAATGCTTGTGGTACCGTGATTATGTGTGTGTTGTGCCATTGAAGGTGTGTTAAACTGTGATAAAGTGTGTGTTGTTATTAGCGTCAAAGTGTGTTGTTGTTGTGTTGTGAAGGTATGTTGTTGTTGTGGCGTGGAAGTGTGTTGTTATAACGTGAAGTGTGTGTTGTTGTTAGCATGGAAGTTTGTTGTTGTTGTGTTATGAAGGTGTGTTGTTGTTATGGTGTGGAAGTATGTTGTTGTTGTAACATGAAGTGTGTGTTGTTGTTGGCTTGGAAGTGTGTAGTTGTTGTGTTGTGAAGGCATGTTGTTGGTGGCGTGGGAGTGTGATGTTATTGTATTGTAGAGGTGTGATTGTATAAAAAAAAAAATTCAAAATCATGTCAAATGATAGTGTGAATGGTGGAATTGGCAATTAGGTCAAATAGTCAAGTTAGAGGAGGTCAAGGTCACCGTGCTACAGGTGGAAGAACATTAGAAGAACAATTGTAGGATCTCACCACTATTGTTGCTACATTAGCAACACAGGTAGATCAAATGACGATGCCACAACCACCAATGGTAAACCCTCAAGCACCCTTACCTTGAGTAGCCCATTAGAATGCTCGTAAGGAATGAGCTGTTGGAGGAAATAGGGGTAAGAGGATAGAAGGTGATTATCATGCTTTTAGGGAGGAAAGGTATGATAATTTTGAAAATGAACCTTACCCTAATCGTGAGTTCAAACCGCCTCGAGGCTTAGAATATGTGAAATTGCAGATGCCTTCATTTGTTGGAGGGGTTCTATAGAAGATTACTTGGATTGGGAGGTTAAGGTTAAGGGCCTATTTGAGTACTATGAAATTGATGATCACACTCAAGTTCGTCTTGCAACTGTAGAATTTACAGGCTATGTCACCTTATGGTGAAAGAATCTTATGGCAAGTAGATGAAGGGATGGTAAGGCAAAGATACATACATGGCAAGAAATGAAATGGGTTATGAAAAGGAGGTTTATACCTAAGCACTATAGGTAAGAGTTGTTTATGTGTCTCTAAACACTGAAGCGGGGAGGCAAAATAGTTGACGAGTATATATAGGAGTTTGAAACATTAATGATCAGATGTGGGTTGGTTGAGCCTCCTAAACAAACCCTAGCATAATTTGTGTTAGGATTAAATTATGAAATTGCCTGCATTGTAGAGCTCTAAAGGTATGTAACCTTGAAGGAGGCTATCCAACTAGCTCTGAAAGTGGAAAGATAGAGGCGATCCAACCCATCTAAAGTAGCGAGCAACAAGTATGGAACTTTTATAAAACCTCATGGGTCAGATAGTCAGTAGATGGAACAAAAGGAAATTGATAAGATTGTAAACACAAATATAGCTATTATTAATAGGGAGAGGGAAATCTCTAGAAAGGGAAAAAAGGTTATTGAGGTTGATATCCGACAAACATTGCTAGGGTCAACAAGTGCAAAGATGAGTTAAATCAAATGCTTCAAATGCATAGGTTTTGGACACATGGCTGCTCAATATCCCAACAAAAGGGTGATGACTACTATAGAGGTGGAAAATACGGAGGGAAAGGAAGAGATACTTAAGCCTAATGATTTGTCAATAGTGCTACAGAAGTATTATGAAGATCCTATTGTTGAGGCATGTGAAGACAAGGGAAATGATAAATATCTATCTATTAACATGTTGTGCAGGGTAATGACAACATCTCCAGATGTTGGGGACATATAGAAGGAAAATCTATTCTATACTCACTATCGGGTTCTAGGTAATTTGTGGGTTCTTTGTATTGATGGTGGTAGTTGCACTAATGTAATAGCTGCTGCAATAGTAAATAGATTGCAATTAGTCACTAGTTCACATCCTCATCCCTATAAATTGCATTGGTTGAGTGTACAAGACAGTCTGCTTGTCACTCAGAGGGCTAAGGTTCCAATCAGCATAAGGGAAAAATACCATGATGAAATTGTTTGTAATGTTCTTCCTATGTGTGCATTTCATATACTATTGGGTAGACCTTGGTTGTTTGACAGGAGAGTGGTACATGATGGGTTTAGAAACACCTATGTGTTTCACAAGGATGGTGAACGGATTATCTTGACTCCTATGTCATCAATTGAGGTACATGAGTTCCAAGAATAGATCAACAAAACTACTAGGCAATCAAGACTTCAGGACACCAAACAGTTGCAAACCAGAATTTTCAATCCAGGTGACTTTCAGAAATTCTCATCGACAATAAGGGACCCATTAGATTTGAGGGCAAATATTCCACGGGACCTATAATAGAGCAAGAGCCAGAGGACTACAAAACTTGGCATTGAGAACACTTTGTGAACAATTGGAACTCGAAGACATTAACCTAATGTCTTCATTTTCTTTATATACTTGTTTTGTAATTAATCAGGTACATTTATCAGTATTATAAGACAACGAGCAAACCACACACAATGTTTAGACCAAAGAGAAACCAGTCTTCTTGTGTTTTGTTTATGAACCGAAGAGAACACCATAAGAACTGGCACCATGTGTAACCTAGATGTAACTATGTTTGATTCCCATCACTTCGTTTATTTTAACCTGACCTTTGATTCAATCCCTATGAACAACCAAATTTACTAACTACAATTCTATCTTATTGATTTCTCCACTTGATTCCCCATTAGATCGCCTTAGGTTTTTCTGTAGGGGGTCCTCTCTCTTTGTGTCTCTCTAGGCTATTGTTAGAAATTGTAAAATGAGCAAAAAGGAGAAACCCTAGGCTAGAATAGCTTTTATAGCGCGGCCAATAAAATACAATTTTACCCCCGACTAATAGAATTATTTACTGAATTGACCTCTTGTTATATTTTATTTTATTTTATTGTTTTGTAGTAATAAGATATATATATATTTAACCATGTATTACAAATAACTACTCATAAAATCAACTGAGACAACATAAAAAAGCAACTAAAAATAAGTGTAATTAAACACTTATCAAGTGTCCTAATCAGTGTCTTAGGTCAACCATGAAAAGGCATTGGAAGAAATGATGATAGGAATAACATAATAGAGCTCTTAAAGAGATCTGATGATGTTGGAAATGCAAATCTCTCTATCATCCCTATAGTTGGAATTGGAGGTATTGGCAAGACAACACTTGCCAAAATGTTATTCATGGATCAGAGAGGAGTAGATAAGATTTTTTACCAAAAGGGATGGATATCTATGCAAGTTGATTTTGACCTTAAACGGATAACAAAGGACATTGTTGAATCTATCAGTACTGATGCAAAATGTAATGACTGGAGTATGGAGAAGCTGCAAAATCACCTCAGATCCACCCTGGAAAACAGAAAAAGTTTTTTCGTTTTTGATGATGTTTGGAATGTGGAACGCAATAAATGGGCGGAATTTAGAGAGTTGTTAGGTGGGGCTGCAAGTGGAAGCAAGATCCTTGTTACTTCACGAAATAGATTTGTCGCCAATATTATTGGTAATACCCCTAAATATAACTTAAACCCTCTTTCAGATGAGGATGCATTGGCCTTGTTTCGGAAATGTGCTTTTCCTGAGAAAGGACAAGAGAAGCATTATCCAGATTTGATGGAGATAGGCGATGACATAGTAAAGAAGTGTGGAGGCAATCCTTTGGCAGTAAAAACTTGGGGAAGTCTATTGTACTAAAAAACAGACGAACATGATTGGGAATCCGTTAGAGATTGTGAAATCTGGAAACTGAAAACCGGTATTTTACCATCTCTAGGAATAAGCTATGATTTGATGCTACCGTACTTGAAACCATGTTTTGCTTATTGTTCCATCTTCCCAAAGAACTTGAATTCAACAATCTTGAATTGATCCAGTTGGGGATTGCCAACGGATTCATTACTTCGCTTGGTGGAGATAGTCGAGAGCTGGAAGAGATTGATCAGCATTATTGGGAGGAGTTGTGATCAAGATCTTTCTTTGAGGACGCTGTGAAGGACTATCTTTTCTTAACTTTTAAGATGCATGGTCTCATACATGACCTAGCCCAATCAGTGACACAGAATGAATCCTCTGTAGTAAATGCTGGCACTAAACATGTTTATGAGAAGATTCGACGTCTATCTTTTTCCAACCCGGCAATGTTATCCGAGGAATTGCCAAAGAATCTGCACAAGTTGGCTGGTGTCCGCACGGTTATGTTTCCAGTAAAACAAGAGGGACCTACAGGTGAATCTTTTCTTGATATGTGCGTTTCAAAATATAAGCACTTGCTTGTTCTATACCTGCATGACACGAGTTTTCAAGAATTGCCTGATTCCATCTGCGATTAAAACATCTGAGATTTCTTCATTTATGTGGAAATCGCAAAATTAAGAAGATTCCTAGTTCAATTTGGGATCTCCAAAATTTGCAAGGCTTGGGGTTGGCAGAATGCGAGGAACTGGAAAAGCTGCCTCTAGACATCGAGAAAATGACCAATCTTCGATTTTTAGACATAACCACAAGACAAAGAAGTCCTGCTGAGAATGGAATTGGAGGCTTGAGTTCTCTTCGGTGTCTGGTCATTGGAGAATGTCCACATTTGGAAGAGCTGTTTGAGAACATTGATTCAATGATATATCACTTCGGAAATTGTTCGCCGAAGGTTGTCCTAGACTTACATTCCTACCACAAGCAATGGAAAATTTATGGATTTGTAACTATGAGAATCTGAAGCTGCTAGAAAGTGAGGAATGTGATACAAACCGTAAAATATACATATTATATACTTGTTATAATTTAAACCCAAGGTAAAATAATGTAAATAGTTTAAAATATGAGGGAGCAGTTTAGTCTTTTTAGAGTCAAGGTATTTAAGCCTCATTTGACCCAATTGCTTCTTCTTTTTCATTTACATAGTGAATACCTAAGAAACAGCCTTAAACACATACCAAAAGACCTAACAGAAATCCACAAAGATCAACCCACTTTCATTAGGTAAAGGTTTTGATTATTTAGGTGCATTTTTCTAATAAAATATTCATAGGTTTAAGTGAATTTGGTAACATGCTGATAGAGCTTGGAATAAGAAGTGAGATAGAATGAGCATGGAATCAGGCAATTTGAGGATTTTGATCAAAAATCAAAGCAAGTAAGTACATAAGATTCATATAATGTATTAGAATTAATAAGTTAATTGATCCAATTTGATTTAGATTCATAAAAAATAGGTTGATGAGCAAATTGGAAAAGAGGAAAAGAGATTCATAATGGAACGGTGTAGTATATAATCAAGTACACGCTTGTGTACCTACCCATGTTGAATTACAAATGTATATAGAAAGATACATGGCCATATGACACACTTGTGTACTTAGGCATATTGAATTGTGAAAGTTTACAGAGAAGTACACAACCATTAGCACAGTTGTGTTTCCTCTCTCATTCCTCTACACAGCCACTCATACGACTATGCTATTCTGGAATGCCAATATTTCACTTCTATATTATTCTTCTATAGTTATAAACTAAGATTATGCACAATGCTACAATGAGGAGGAAAATTTTGCAATTAGGACATAATTAACCAGTTAGTAAACTTATAGTAAGTCATAGGATAGAGCTAAATTTAGTCCTTTATGTTTGATAAGTGAAGTAAGGGCTAATCGTGAGACTACTTCTCTAGGTACATGTTTACTATTTGTAATTGTTAACATAGTATATAAATGATTGTAATTGAATATTAGGTTTAAGTATATGTGTTATTTGTGCTTAGCTTAACTTAAAAGCCTATAGTAGCATATCCCTAAAGAAGCACCCTAATGATCGGTATACTATGTTTGTCCCTAGTGAAACCATATATTGAAATGATTTAAGGTAGATTAAAGTTAAATGGGACCCACAATGGTAGTTCCTAACCTAGAAATATATATATGTATAAACATTTTATGATGTGATGAGATTAGGAGTACCCTTGTGTTGTATGTTGATTAATCCAAGAGAATAATATGATGATTGTGATGAGCACAAACTATTACATTTACGTGTGTCGGCGTTGTTATTAATGAATCATGCGCATGGTTGTATAATACTCACGTATTGAGTTTAGGCTTATTCTAGTTATTTTTCAACTGCAGGTGAATATAATGAGTACGTCGAATATGATGAGAAGGAAACGTAGTGTATCATTATCCGAATGAGAATGGTGGAGAGTATCAATACTATAATGGTGATGAGCAAAGTGGACATTGATGAAGGATTCTTATATAGAACTTGAGGACGTTGATTAAAAACTTGGAGATAGTTTATAGACTTTTAAATATGCTGTTTCGTTATATATTGAAAGATGATTATCCAGCTATTTGGATTTTAGTTTAATGTATCTTTGCTAAATTTATAGTGATTGGAATGGCTCGCCTGTGAATCATTTATCTATATTATTAGAGCTATATTGAATTAATATATAGTGGAGATGACTAGGTTTGAAGTTTAAGTGAAGATAGAGAACTTTAGCGTGCCACTACTCAATAGGACACATGGTAGACTATAGTGTTCCAGATTCTCAAGCGTTATATAAACTTGCTTCTGAAGCTTCGGTCTTTAATGCTTGTCGGATTGCCCCAAATGTTGTCTTTACCTGAATGGATGACATGTTCTGCAAAAACTCTACGAAGCATTAGCATAGAGAACTGCCCCCAGCCTCCGGGCACTGACTGGGGTGGTTGTCAGCCTGCTCATCTTTTGCGATAATTAAGGATTGAAGATTGTCCTCAGATAAGGGCTCTTCCAGCAGGCAAGTCAAATATTCCGCTAGTTGAACTCAAAATAGAAAATTGTGAAAAGCTGAGTACAAGGTGTAAGTCTAGAAGCGGTGAAGATTGGAACAAGATAGCTCACATTCGAGAAATTTACATCGATGGTAGGAAGATTGCAAAAGTGTCTATTAACAGGTATGGATTGATCCCTTTGTAGATGCTCACCCTCTCTCTGCCTCTTAAGTATTAAATTCAACAACCAGATCTTAGTTGAAGTATTTTGTACTTGCTATACCGAGTGTTTTAGGACTATTCATCAGCATTCTTATGCTTTCTCTTTCATTGTGTTGCTGCAAGGTCAGATCCAGACATATCCATTCGCCTTCCACTCGAGGAGTTAAACCAGAATCTTTCTGCTTTAGTCAGCAGGAATGTACTTATTTATGTTATGCAGAGTACTTTCTTTAGTCATCGGGTCTATATGACTGGACTAGACGTCAATGATTTATGTGGCTTTTTTAAGGGGTTTTGAGCTCAATGCAATAAAACTTAGTGCAGCTAGTTTGTACAGGATTATTGTAGTTGTTGACAATTTTAATACTTTATAGTTTGTATAAAACCGCCATTCCTTACTTTACCAGCTGAAAACTTTGGTTTCGTCACAGTAAAACAATGAGAACCATTGAACTATACTCAGTATATGTGGATCTTCTACTACAATGCCTTTCAAATGTCTGAAACTTACGATTTTGAACCACCTAACCATTCATTCCTTCTTGGCCCCAGCTGTACCTAGAATAGGACTCTACGGCTCTGTCAATGCCTTTCTTAAATACATGGATATTTTAGGGGCATTGCAAAAAATAATACCAACTGTAGATAGGGATGTAAACAAGCCGGGTTTTTGACAAGTTCATTAAAACTTAAACCCAACTTGATAGAGGATTTCTTTGCCCAAAACCTACCTTACTTAGGGTTTTTTTTTTTTTTTTTTACCCGACTCAATTAATGACATGACCCAAATCTGATCTAAATGGCGATTAAATCTTTTTTTTTTTATATTGAACTTATTTTCATATGTCATTTCTTTAATTTATTATTAATTTACTTATAATGAAAAAAAGAGAAATTAAATATAAAATATATTGATTAAAAATATAAAAATAATAAAACTTAAACCCGACTTGATAGAGGATTTCTTTGCCCAAAACCTACCTTACTTAGGGTTGTTTTTTTTTTTTTTTACCCGACTCAATTAATGACATGACCCCAAATCTGATCTAAATGGCGATTAAATCTTTTTTTTTTTATATTGAACTTATTTTCATATGTCATTTCTTTAATTTATTATTAATTACTATAAAGAAAAAAAAAAGAGAAATTAAAATATAAAATATATTGATTAAAAATATAAAAATAATAAAATTAAAAATACTAATTATAAGTTATAATATTAACTTATTATTTAAAAAAAAAAAAAACAGATCGAGTTTTCTTATCGATTTTTTTTCTAAATCATGTAACCTGATCCTAAACCCTATCGAATTTTATTCCATATCCCCAAAAACCCACCCATACGGTTTTTATCGGATCAGTTGAAAGGGGTATCATATTACGACCTACCCCGGTTGCATCCCTCCCTAACTGTAGACAGATTCTCCATTCAACATAAACCAGGAACACTAACATACGAAATATTCTTGAACAGCCACTAATTCACAAATACATCATTATCCGGATTGGAGAAGGTATGATCGGTAAATGTTAACGCTTCATGGTATAAAAAAATTCTATCAAACGAGCTGGACATGTTTAAACGGTAACGTGAACCCCCATGCTGACTGATTAGTTACAGAAGAAACCGACCCAAAAAGCGTAGCAAGAGGAACTTTTAGGTGGTCCACCTGAAAAATTGGAAATGAATGGTAGCACATGAAATTCTAAATTTTCAATTTTCTCCATCTATGAATTGTTCTGGATTCATAATAGAAGTCACCTAAGATTAGTTGAGAAGAAAGTCCAAAATTGAAGACTTGCCAGTTCCAATGTCATTTTCTTTTTTATTCTTGTTTCCCATTCAGGCGTTTCATGTTTTTTTTGAGCTTGTGATATATCTAATTTGAATTCATTCAGGGAAAAGGGTTCATAAGAAGATAAGACAGGTCAACATAACAGAAAGGAAAAAAAATTATTACACGTACTTCAACCAATCATAATTAGCATTTGGATGAAGAGATAGGATAGAAGGGGCTTCTGCTGTATATGTT
>JBBMOL010002590.1:0-22971 GCA_037954665.1 Laguncularia racemosa
TTTATTTGCTTCTTATTATTTGTTTTTCTATGTAATTAGTAAAAACTGAAAAGTACTTTATCTTAATTGCTTGATTATCGTTTTAAGTACATATAAATTGAAATCTCTATTCAAGCATCATTTTTATAGTAAGAAAAAGAGAGAGAGAGTAACTTAAATGTCAACTAATCTAATTTACTTTGTTTACAAATGATGGAGGCACAAGAGACACGGGACACACGGCCTGAACACACGGCCGTGTAGCATGGTAGACTTCCACAGAATCATACACGGTCACCATACACGGCCGTGCATCGTGACCGTGTATTCGATCAAGAATTCAAGATTTCCACAGAATCATACACGGTCACCATACACGGCCGTGCATAGTGACCGTGTATTCGATGAAGATTTCCACAGAATATACACGGTCACCATACACGGCCGTGCATAGTGACCGTGTATTCGATCAAGATTTCCACAGAATCATACACGGTCCCCATACACGGCCGTGTATGAGACCGTTTGTAGGTTTTTTTTTTTTTAATTTTTTGGCACAACGGAAAAAAAAAATTCCGGGTCATTGCGGGTTGGCCCACTTGGCCCGCGGGGCGGGGCGGGTCGGCTTTTCTGACCCGCCAGCCTTGCGGGCCAGTGCGGGCCAACCCGCGATGACCCGCGGGCCGGTGCGGGTCGGGGCGGGCCGGCCCAGACGGCCCGCATTACCGCCCCTAATCGTGTTTAGTTGTCTCATCTCACATCGTGTCGTGTCATGTCATGTTGTGTCTAGTTGTCTTATCTCACGTCGTGTTAATATAACATAACATATACATGTACACATATATAGGTATAAGCCTACCAACATATAAATAACATAATAAAATATGTATAATTAATTACATTTTTTAGAACTTTCAAATAGGTGAATAGCAATTGATAAGTGACATCTAATAAAGAAACATCCTTGAACTATGAAGAGAGGATTCCGCATATAGACAAGGGAAAGAAAACGAGCTCGTGTAAATTTTCCCCAAGTGAAATTTTCCATGACCCACCAGTGGGAACAACTGGGGAGAGATTTCCCGATATATTATGTTATTTTAGTTTACTAGTGTCAAGATATCATTATGGCCAGCAACCAAGATTGAATTTAAGTTGACTTCATTCCATCATGCAACACACATGTGGATATGAAAGTTACTTTGATAATTTACCTTTAAATTTGAATTTTAAGTGGCTTACATGACATTTATTATTCAAACTAATATATATGAGCCTATATCAGAGTTATCAATATCTTCTGTTAAATACTTGGTAGACGTTTTGGACTATTATAATTATACTTAGTCTCCCATGGCCTCTTAGTATACTTAAATACCTTTTAGTTCATGCTATTATTATTATCCATATCTTTAGATGCATATTTACCAGCATAGGAATGTCCATGGCCTGTCGAAAACAAGTTGCAATCCCTCAATTGAAAACATAAAATTTTCACCAATGTATATGCCTATCCACTACAATGAGCTGATATTTACCATGTAATAGAAAAAAGGCATTAAAAATGTAAAATATACATATTATATATTTATCATAATTTAAATCTAAGGTTAAATAATGTAAATAATTTAAAATATGGAAAGCAATTTGGTCTTTTTAAGGATAAGGTATTAAGCTTCACTTGATCTATTGCCTCCCTTTCCCTCATTTGCACAGTAAACACCAAAGAGATATCTTCAAACACATATAAGGCAACCTAATGAAAATCCACAACATCAACCCATTTTCGACCAAGTAAGGACTTTGATCATTAAGATGCATACTTCTGATGATAGATTCATAGGTCTAAGTGAGTTTGGTAATGTATTGCTAAAGCTCGAAACAAGTGAGATGCGACAAGCATAGATGTGGGATCAAGCAATTTTCGGTTTCCAAACACATATTAAAGCAAGTACACAAAATTTCTATAATGTATTAGAATTAACAAGTTAAATGAAACAATTCGACTTAGATTCACAAAAATATACTAGCGAGCAAATTAGAGAAGAAGAAGAAATGGATTCATAATGGGAAAAGTGAAGTACATGGCTAGGTACACGCTCGTGTACCTTCTCAAAGTTGAATTATAAAAGTCTACAAAAAGGAACCCCAATCACAATACACGTCCATGTACTTAGGGCATATTGAATTACGAAAGTTTTTAAGCCTTGAAACGGCAAAATAAGGGGGGGGGGGGGGGGGGGGGGGGGGGGTGAATTACCAATTTTAAATTAAATGATCACTTTTTAAATTCCTTTTTCTGATAAAAAATGTGTGTGATAAGCAAATAGAAAATAATGTGCAATGAAATTAAAGAAAATTGTGATGTATAAAAGAGGCTCCTCCTATTGAATACGTCTTTTCATCCAACTATACTATTGGGATCCCAGTCTTCCACATTGGTTGTTTCACTAATCCAATAGCTAGAAAAAACTACAAACACCAATAGCTCTTACTCTGTCTTTCTAGTCTTTCACTTAGTTAATCACAAACTACGAGACTCTTGTAACCCACTTTCTAAATAAAATTTACACGAAAAAGTAAATAAAATTATACAAAATGAGAAAATAGAAATTCTCTGTTTAAGCTCAAGAGAACGGAGAAATTGTAATTGTTTTTGTTTTTAAATTCTGTTTTTGTCCTCTCATGTGTGTCTCTGTATCTGTTGTTATTGAACTTGAAATTTTCAGCTTATATATTCTTTCTTGTCGATAAAGCCTTCTAACATTCACAATTCTTCGAACATTCATATATAATAACCCTACATTTGTGGAATTTTGAAAATCTTATCTGAAATTCAAATTTGATTTCCTTAATCATGTAACTAATTCTACTCGAATTGAAATTGTCAATGTTTACCTTCATCTCCTCTTAAAAACCTAATATGGAAAACCCTAATTTAAAAAACTGAAGATCCCCCCTTTATGCAAAGAGCTTTGACTAATAATCTTATCCTTATCCCCTTTCTTCTTCTTTAGATGATAATTAGTTAAAATAAATCTTAAAACTAATTTGATTTGTTATTAAAAAAAAAAAAAAAAAAAAATCACTACTTGGAGTTACAAATAAATCAAACTTGTATTAAATATAGATAAAAAATGTATAAACATACATTCTTCAAACAAATTATCAAACTATTGTTTAAATGTCTATTAAAACATCTAACAAATTGACTATAAGAAACTATCTATTTTAAGTATCTACTAAAATGTCTAACAATTATCTATATCAAACTTTTAAGACAAGTGTCTGTAAACTATGGTCTGCTTAAGTGTTTTGTAAAAAAAAAAAAAAGATCCTAAAAAGATAAAAGCTAAATTGACTACCAAGAGGGGTTAAAGCTTTTGAGACTAGCGGGCTATTACAAGCATTTTAGGGAAAGGGGTTCTCTCATTTAGCAACTCCTTTAACCTAATTAACCAAGTAAAGGTCAAATTTGTATAGAATGACGAATATGAAAAAAAAACTTCATAACTTTAAAAGGGAGAAATTGGTAACAACTCCAATGTTAACTCTACCTAAGCGGGGAAAAATTTGAGATCTTTAGTAATGCGTCGACTCAAGGTTTAGAATTCATACTCATGCAAAAGGAGAGTCATTGCATATGCCTCTCCATCAATTAAAACCCAATGAAGGAACTACCCTACACATGACTTAAAGTTAGCACTATAATCTTAGCAATGAAACTGTAGAGACATTACATATATGGTGAAAGTGAAAAATTTTTTCTTAGCCACAAGATCTGAAATATCTATTCAAAAGGGAAGGATTTAAATATGAGTTAGAGAAGATGGTTGGAGTTGATCAATGACTATGATCCAAAATCTATTACCACCCCAAAAAAGGCAAATGTTGTAACGGATACCCCATTTAAAAAGAAGCAAGTTAATATAGCAACTTTAATCACCTCTTAGAAATAAAATTAGAGGACATGCTCAAGTTAGAGTTAAAGATGGTGACACATGAAGGGGGAACCAAATTGGCACTCTTAGTATTCAACCAACCTTAATTGATCAAATTATAGTAGCACAAAGGGGAGATCCTAAGATTCAAAAGATAAAGGAGAAAAATTTAGAACGGAGAAACATCCGAGTTTAATGAAGATGTTTGGAGGTGTATAAAATACGATATGAGATGTGTAAGCTAGATGATAACACCAAAATTAAAAGAAGGAAATTATGAAAAAAGGGTCATTACTCTAGGTAAAAACGTACATCCTAGAAGTACCAAGAAAGTACAAAGATCTAAAGAATCATTATTGGTAAGAAATATGAAACAAGAATAGTAGAATTTGTATTTAAATTAAATGCATGACAAACAAAATTGAACAACAAAGGTAAGTTGCCATTACAACCCCCTCCTATACTTGAAATGGAAGTGGGAACATATAAATATGGACTTTTTTACAAAATCTCCCAAAAACTAAGGAGAAACATGGGCGATCTAGGTGATTATAAAAAATTGACCCATTTCATACCAATTAAAGTGAAGTATAGATTAAAAACTTACTTTGCTCTTTTATTAAAGAATTTTCATATGACATGGTATGCCATTTCGCTATTATCTTCTAACAAAGAACCTAATTCATTAGTAATTCTAAAAAAGTTTATATTTGGCATTGGGTACTAAATTAAAAATTTAGCATTAACTTTCCATCCTCAAACCCAATGGGGAATCTAAAAGGGCCATTCAAATTTAGAAGACCTATTGCAAGCATGGGGTTGGATAATAAAGGTAATTGGAGGATCACCTACCCTTAGTGGAATTTGCAATAACAGCAACTATCAGGCTGCTATTCAGATGACTCCATATGAAGCATTGTATGGCAAGAAGTATAGATCTACCTTACATTAGGATGAAGTTATGAAAGACAAATAATAGGGCTGGAGATAGTGCAAGAAGTTGTAGACAAAGTGAGGGGCAAGACAACGAGTTCTTTCAACTTTTAAGTCACCATAAACGTTATGTAGATAGAAGGCGACACCTCTTAAATTTCAAGTGGGAAATAAGGTCCTATTGAAGGTATCTCCAACTAAAGGGGTAATCAAATTTGGTTAAGAGGAAAGTTAAATCCAAGAAATGTGGGTCCATTTAAGATCTAGAAAGAATTGGCAATGTTGCTTATAGATTGGTTCTACCGCTAAGATTTGGCTAAGGGACATAAAGTATTTCATGTATCATGTTTGGAAGTTTGTGCCAAAACCAAACTAAATAGTGGCTTTTGAGCTTTTAAATATATAAACTGGTTTTAAACCACAATGAAATACCTATAAGGGTTTAGACACTAAAGAACAAGTCTTAAGGAGAAGATGATTCCCTACGTTAAGGTGCAATGAGCAAATCGATAGAATGTGAAGCAACATGGGACTTAGAATAAAATATTTAAAAAGTAGCATCTTTAAAACTCTTTCCAAGCCAAGTAAACTTTTTGGGATGAAAGTTTCTATAAGGGTAGGCGGGGGAGGGGGGTAGAATTAAAATATATATTTGTCATAATTTAAACCTAAGTTAAATATTGTAAATAGTTTAAAAAGTGAGGCAATTTGGTCTTTTAAGGGGAAGGTATTTAAGCTTTACTTGAACTATTTCCTCCCCTTTCCCTCATTTGCACAATGAACACCAAAGAGACACTCTAAAAAACAAAACAAGGTGGGCTTAAGGGAAAACCACAAGATCAACCCCTTTTTACTAGGTAGGAACTTGATCATTAAGATGCATCTTTTGATGATAAAATTCATAGGTCTAAGTGAGTTTAGTAACATGTTAGAACTCCGAAGCAAGGAGTGAGATAGGACAAACATAGAAATGGGATCAAGCAATTTGGGGATTTCGAACACAAAATTGATGCAAGTGCACAAAATTTGTATATTGTATTAGAATTAACAAGTTATATAGAACAATTCAACTTGGATTCATAGAACTTAGGATTGGGGAGCAAATCAAAGAAAAAGAAGAAAAGGATTTATGATGGAACAATGAAGTACATGACTAGATACATGCTTGTATACCTGCCCATGTCAAATTATGAAAGTGTATAGAAAGGTACACAGCAATTAGCACGTCGTGTTCCCTCTCATGTTCCTTTGCACAGCCACATGCATGGCCAAGTTGTTCTAGAACACTCATATTTCAATTCTATTTCATTTTTCTATGATTCTAAACTGAGATTTATGCACAATAAGAGAACTGGAAGGGAAATTCTACTATTATGACATGATTAACCAATTAGTGAACTTAGATTAAGTAATAGGATAGAACTAAACTTAGTCATTTATGCTTGATAGGTTAATATCCCTTGAAGCATAAATGAACTAACCGTGAGACCACTTCTCTAGGTATATGTTTACCATGTTTGCTATTTGTGATTGTTAACGTATTAATAATAATAAAATTAAAGTGGATATTAGGTTTAAATGTATGTGCTAGTTATGCTTGGCTCAACCGAGGAGCTAAAGGTGACAGATCCGTAGAGGGCACCCTAACCCCTGTGTTATATTTGGGTTAAATTTAAGAAAAATTTAATATGTGATTGTGTATTTTTACTTCCGCTGCATTTGCATGTGTTGTTTTTGTTATTAGTGTGACCGCACATGTCTATATTGGATCATGTACTAATTGAGGTTTCTTTCCCACTTATTTTTCAGCTACAGGTGGTTTTACTATGAGAAAAATCAATTATTGATGAAAATGGGAAATGTAGTGTATCATTATCAAGAGAAAATTGGGGGGAGTATCACTATTATTATGGCAATGGGGGTAAAGTGAAGTAGATAAAGGGGGATTCTTTTCGTATAACTTGGGGGTTTTTTTTTTTTTTTTTTTTTGTAGAGGCTTGAGGATAGTTTATAGACTTTTAAAATTTTACTACTTCATTATATGTTGATGGATGTTTTTTCCTAGTTTTTGGATTAAAATTTAATATACTTTTTTTTTTAAGAAATAATGATTGGAAAAATTCATTGTAAGTCATTTATTTCTATTACTAGAGTTTAAGTTACGTTGTAAAAATATATAGTAGAGATAAACAAGTTTTGGAGTTAAAATGAAAATTTTTAGAGCCTTAACGTGTTTGCTACTCATTTTAAAAACACATAGTGAACTGTTGTTTTAAGTTTTGGAATGTTTACAAAAAAAATAAGGTAAAGGACTCCCCCTTAATATTCCATTCGTTGAGAGTTTCGCTTTTTTAAACAAGCGGCCCCCAGAAATTAGGGAAATATCAAGGACAACGTTTGTCGATTAAAAATTTGTTTAACTATCTTTAGGCCTTTTACGTGTTATTTTTAATTGCACTCACTTCAAATTTCCACAAAAGTTATTATATTAAATAAAAAGGAAAATGAGATCTTACAAATTTTTTTCGGAAATTAGATATGTAAGGTTTGATACTTTTCGAACTCGGATGAAATTCCGTCGGGGGAAACGATACCATTAGCTAGTTTAAAACGTCGACCCAAAACCTCTAATGCTTTGGAAAGTTTTCTTGGGTGTTCCCATTTGCTGGAGATCTGTTACCCCTTATTGAGTCTCCCAATTTCTTTTTTTTTTTTTTATTTTTTTTTTCCCTAAAGCTCGCCTGGGGGGAGAGTATTTGATGAGGAAAAAGTTCCCTTCCATTGGTAATTTTGATGTTCTATGTAACATTTTCAAAATCACACCCCTCCGCCGGTTCAAATGGTGCTGAGTTTTTTTTTTGTGCTTCCATGTGTTGAGATCAAAAATTAGCCAAAAAGTTATGTCGTAAACATGTTTAGTCCAGCTGGGCCTTAGCCCCCAACATTTCACTTAGGTTGATTTATAGTTTTTTTGCTTATCTCTTGGCCGTCCTGAACAGTTAGCTCCCTGCCAATTTACTTTTTAAGTATTATGGATATAAAAATCTATGGTTTTTCTCAACATGAAGGTCCATATGTTAAAGATCTCAATCCGTCCTGTCCCCTTGAAGAAACTAGGATCCCAAGGGGTTTTTTGTTTACTTGCTAGATAATAACATTATTTTATTATTATTAGTGGGGTGTTCCGTTAGTTTTAAGAGAACCAATCGAAATTGTCGAGTTTTATTTATTTTCTTCAAGTAATTAATTTAGATATTTATTCATCACGTTTGTTTTTTTTATGAATGGAATTTTAAGCAATTAAAATTATTTTGTGTTTGCGCCAAAGCTGTAAAGTACTTTTTTCTATAATTCCCCAATAATGTAGAAAACTTATTTAGCCACTCTTTAGTGTATATACTCAATGTATATGCATATTCTTGTCTATCTTGGGGTCTCCTTTTTCTTAGTTCCTGTTTGCATTATTGTAAGTGATGAATTAAAATTTAAATTTTTTTTTTTAATTTTAAATATTATTTATTTTCAAATAACAACTTTATCAGATCACTTCAACCCAATTTTTGTGGCCCCATCATAAAGTTTGATCTAAAAACAAAGATCATCGGCCTAAGCCCTGAATTCATATATTAGCTAAAAAAGGCACGATAAAATCACATTTCCTTTTATTTACTTTTCCTTAATTGTTAGGATTCTTCTTTACCCATAAAAAGCCTACCCCCATGTTTGTAAAAATAATGAAATGGAGAATTATGAAACTTTCTTTTTTTTTTGGGTTTTTTATATGTCTTTAATTTTTTCTTTTTCCCCTTTTCAAATCAATATGAATTGTTGTGGCGACCATCCCATTTTAGCAGTCTATCTTAAGGTTGTGGCAAAGTACCAAATTACTAAAATTGTTTTTAAAAAATATCAAAATTCCTTTATTTTAATTAAAATCCAGTTCGATTGTTTACTTGGTCTTTTCAAAATCTAAAATTTATAAATTGTCCTTTTCCTTTCTATTTCTTTTAAAAAATTTAGTGTTGAAACTATTGAAATTAGGGTTTAGTAATTTTTAAAGGTTTTATCTATCGTGGTAGGGGAAATTTTACACCAAAGGTAGAATTAAACAAATATTCCTTTTCGTTTGTGAACACCCTTGTCAATTTAATTTCAAAAGTTTGTGGTTGATACCTAGGCTTAAAACTTATTGATTGTCTTTGGAATATAGTTTGTTTACAATAATGGGGGATTGACAAGTCATAAAAAACAAGAAAAATTTTCTTTTTTCTAAAATTTAAATATCAAATTTTTTGGTGTGTTTCTGATTCAATTATTACCTGTATATTTGGGAAAGCCAGGGGAAGTCTTGTTGTTTTTGTAGGGGGTATAAACCCTTCAATAATATGAATATCTTCAAAAGTAGCGAGTAGCGATATTTTTTTAAAAGCACTGAATTGATCGAGAAAGGGGCTTGAGGCAATTCAAAACTTAGCATAGACATAGGGGAATGAGAAACCAAATTTGCACATCCATTTTAGAATCCCAAAATAAGAATGGGGTTCTGGATAAAAATCGATGAAGCAAAGGACTTCCCTAGGACATTGCTAACATGTATGAGAATTTAGAGGGAGTGAAGGGTGAAGAAGAGACTTCAAAATTAATCATTAAGGGAGGCCATCTATAGGTTATTTCTGTTTAAGAAAGTGAGGGGTATCGAGGAAGTTAAGGTGTGGAAATCAAAGAGGAAAAATCAAGGATTCATTTAACGAAAGGGTTTATGAGGCAATGGAAGATTAGAATCAAGATCAGAACCATTAGTCTTATTCATTGGTTTTTTTTTTAAACAAACTCGCACAAATTTTGTCACTGCATGTTGCAACTATTGCTCATAGACCTATGCCATTATAGTAGTTATGTGATCAACAAATTTATTGAGTTTCACTAATAGAGTCCATGATGAGTAGAAGGAGCACATTTTGTGAAAAGCATTAAGTCATAGAATTAAGCTATAGTAAAAAACCTTTTGTTTATATTTTGTAGGTTGGTCTTTGATTCAATGATCCATTAAAGTTTTAAAGAGATTCGAGATGAATCTTTTCAAGGAAAGGGAGACAACAAGAATTATAATACCAAGATTAAGACTAAAGTGAAGAACCTGCTATAGAGTGAAGAAGCTTCTTGCTCAGTTTTCTATCTTTTTCTTTTGATTTAATCCCATTACTTCTAATTTGGGTTTAAGCCATTACTTCTAATTTTTGCTTTTGGTTCTAATTTTGTTTCAAGCTTCTAATTTTAACATTTGCATAATTTCTAGCTCTAATTTGTTGATGCCTATGATTTTTGATTTTTATGGTTCTGCTTCTGGTTAAGATATCATACTTCAACTTTTGTTAACAACATGGATTAGCTATTCCCATATCTTTTATATGTTTTTTTCTTTATTATTAATTTGTATTTTAAAGTTTTTTTCATATAAAATTTAGAGAGTTAAAATTTAAAACATTCTCATACTTGTGGCATTAGAAAACTTACACTCCAAATATAACAATTGAACATTCTTTTTCAATCCTTGGTCAAATTTAATCACTAGGTTAATTCTCCTACAGGCTGCCTCTTAAGTTTTCCCCCAACACTCCATCATAAATAGACACAAAGTTTTAGTTTTCCCTTTAGTCCCTTGTGAGTTTGCACTACCATGTTTTCCCCTTGGGTAATACCCTTAGTCTTACCAACTAGCCATGAATCTTTGCAAAAAATTTAGTAGTTTTGTTTTTAAAATAGTAAGCTAAAATTATTTTTAATTCATTTTGTAGAAATATTTTTCCTTGACCTAGCTCGATGATTAAGTTAGAAGAAGCAACGTAAGGGTATGGCAATAAAAAGTTTGAGGGGTGGTATTAGATGATTTACCTGGTTGAAGGAACCTCTTTACTATGGTATCAGCATAATGTATACTTTTGCAAGTAAATGCCCTTAAGACACCCTATTCATTATAGGAAAGATTTAGTATGGTATATACCTTAATGGAGTTAGATTACTTTTCGAACTTATTCCTACTGCTTAACTTAAACAAAGTGAAATTTAAGCGTGATCAAATATAGACCTACAAAACCTTGCCCCCCTACTCTCATTGTGATGAAGCATTGATGAGAGTTTCTAGTTCAATGAAATGTCTTTTACAAGACAAAGCCTAGATGCATTTAGAAGTTATCATTAACCAAAAAGGCATCAATCTAACCTAAGAATATCCTAATAATCTTAGTGCTCAAAGCTATCAACCTAAGCTTTCGACCAAGCTACCCCTTTGAGTCATAAACCTTGCCTACGTTGAATTGAGCTAAAGAGTAACCCATTCCGACTAGTGTTTTCTGTTAAATTTATTAAAGGGTATTTAAGTCGCTACTTGCTTAAATGAGTTTGCAAACAAGAAATGATAAAGTAGGGCTTAAAATCTAGATTGCCTCCTAAGCAAAGGGGGTTAAACCTACACCCTGGCCACAAACCACACCCCCCCCCTTAATGTTGCCCACAATAGACATATCAAGTATTTCAAGTGTTTGGCAAAGAGGTAGATAGTGTAATGTTAAGGTTGTTTGAAGAAGAATACCAACGTAGTGTAAGGAGAACCGGTGTTTGGGTATTTATTTAGATGACAAAGAAGATTGCAAACTGTTAGGGGCCATTTTACAAAGAGCCCCCCCTACTTTTGGTTAAGCCTTTAGGGAATTAAGAGCCCATATGCAAGGCCGATGTTCACAGTGGGTTGCTTTGTATACCCCCTGAAGGTTAGATCATTTGACTTGCATAGAAGATGAGCATGTCACCTTGATGGAAGGCAAGCAATTCTATGTTTATGCAAGGGTTCTTCAATTGCCTTTTTTAGCCAATTTCTAAGATTTTTTTTTTAAATTCCCCACCGTTTTCAAAACCCCTGTACCTCGCTGAAAGTGCGTACATTATTGGAACATTTTTAAGAGTTTGTGTGAGTAAAAGGGAGTGAAGCCAACTCCTCAATTGTTTCAATCTTTTTACGGGAGAAGTAGTCAAGGCCATCAAAGGGGGGTTTTTATTTACCAATTACCTTTAGATGAAATTGATGGATGGCCTAATGTCCTCAATGATGATTAGAAAGAAAAAAATTGTGGTATTGAAAATTTTTGAGGGGGCTAAACTTTTGGTTATTGGGTGAAAACTAATTAAGGACAAAGTTGTTAAGTTAATGCTTAATGATAAACATCAACCCAAAGGGTACTATTTCAAGCCCTCAGGAAATGAAAAATCGTTAACACCCTAGGTTTGATGCGGGTGTTCCTGGGGAGTCACAACGGGGACACCCAAAGGTTTTAGGGGGCCAAGGAAGAGTCAAGTGGATGCCTAAAAGATTAAAATGGGCTAAAGAGGAATAGGGTGAAGGTATTTGAGTTAGTTCCTGGGATAAGGTTAGCTTAAGGGAGGACTCATCTGTTGCATCATGGAGGCGGGTCCCCCTATGAGGGTTTTCCCCGATAATTTGTCTATTATGTTTTTTTCAATGACTTACCTCTAAATGTAAGAACGCCTCCATTAAAGCCTGTTCATTTTCAACCTCACCAAACACTAAAAGGGGGAAGGAAGAAAGAACACAAAGGTAAAAGAAGGCTAAGCTAAGAGCCCCTTAATAGGATAAATTAACACTTATAATTTATAGGGGTTTTAAAGTTGCTTTTGAAGAAAGTTAATTATTTTTAAAAGACTCTGGTACTTAAAGGGAGGAGCTTTTTCAGTTTTAGGAAACAAAAGGGACCTATCAAGAAAGAATGATCAACATTTGCAAGAGTCGAAGAAAAATTACATAAAGAAAAGTGTCCAAAAAGTGCAGCAGGAGGGTACACGGGTGTGTATCATAGGGGCACGACCGTGTATTATATTTGATACACTTACAGAAAGATACACGACCATGATACACGGTCGTGTATTACGGGCCGTGTAGTTGATGCGACTCCGCATTTTTTCAAGTTTCTTTTCCAAGTTTTGGTATCTTTGGACAGGAGGAAGGGAGAACGTCAGGGGGGTAGAGTGGAGAAAAGGAAAGAAACCTGAAGCAGAGGGAAACTAACAGGAAAAAAGAAAAAAAGAAGAAAGAGGGAGGAAAAAGATGGGGGGAGGGAAGCTTACTGAAGGGAAAAACAACATCAACGGATTCATCCTTTCTTGTGAAAAGTGTTTATGCTCACGGGTTCTTCATCTTTATTGAGTTGTATCTTGAAAAAATATAGTGGTAATTTATTTCATACCCGAACCTTACGAATTCTGTTATCATGTAGTATGGGATTGATTTTTCCCCTAGTTAATGAATAAAAGAATTCTTTGAATTTATTCATGTTTTTTATGTAGTGTTGCTAATTTGATGTATGGCCACATTGAGTTGCATTGATTTCTTAAAGTTGATTGGAAAATCTCTTGTTTGAAAGATCATGCATGAATAAAAAGGAATTTTATGTAACTTTTGGGATGAGAACATGAATTTCCTTTTAGATTAAATTAGTAATTTGTCTAATCGAAGGTTCAGGAGTGTTAAGCAATTCTAATTTATTTTGATAGAAGAGGGATCTTTACAAGCGATTAGGGTTAGGAGTTTTTGAATCTAGGAAGAACATTAGCTTATGTTTGAACTCCGCGGTTTAGAGATAAACATTGCTCTTAACTAATTTTTTTAAAGGGTGAAGTTACATGACAATTTTAAGGAAAGTAAGGGTAAAGGGACTTATTAGTTATCGGGTTTAATAATCAAGTTATTTTGTTATTTTTAATTGCTATGGCTTGTTAAGTGTTCTTAATTTAAATTTGAACCTCTCGAATTTGTTGTGGTTAGATATTGATTTAGAGTTAGTATTAGACTTGCTAATCCTTGAGGAGACAATACCCGAAAAATCAACTTTATACTTTACAATCGATAGGTGCACTTGCCTATTTGATCGTAACAGAGAGCTATAGAAAAAGGCATTTTTTTAAAATTTTTGTGATTTCGGGCAGCATCAAGTTTTTTGGCACCGTTTTTGGGGGATCAACGATATTAAGAAAACTCAAACTTACTAATTTTTAACCATTTATTCTTTTGCTATTTATTATATTCATTTTCATTTTTTTTTTGAATTAACCCCATTTCGATGTTCTTTGTAGTATACACAAGGGGTTCACACAAAATTTTTGATTTTGACCCAGAAATAGGCCGGATATTTAGAAGGAAACTAAGGAGCAATTTAAGAGCAACAAGTGAGTGAGGGACATGATTGCTAAGTTCATTCAGGTCTCAGAGTAGAGTCAGCAAGCAACAGACGCTACTCTAAGAAATCATGAGGCTTCTATACACAATTTGGAAAATCAGGTGGGTCAGATTGCTAAGATGCTCTCAGAGAGACCTCAAGGGTCTTTGCTTAGAAACACTAAACCTAATCCTAGGGAGCAAGTAAAGGCAGTGACCCTAAGGAGCGGAAAAGAACTGCAATCTGACATCATTGGGGCACCAGTGGTTACACAAGGAAAGGGAGTTGAAGAGCCACATGATAGGGGTAGTGAGAAGGAAGATACTACTGAGGAGGTAAAGGAGAAGGAAGTCAAGGAAAAGGAGTCAGCAGAGGGGAAGACCAAGGCATCAACAATACAGCCATACAAGCCTCAAATTCCATATCCGGGCCGGCTGAAAAAGGATCAAGACAAAGAGCACTTCGATAAGTTTTTGGATTTGTTTAAGCAATTACATATTAACATACCGTTTGTAGAAGCTCTTTCACAGATGCCCAGATATGCCAAGTTCTTGAAGGATCTACTGTCAAACAAGAGGCGACTGGAAGAAATTTCTACCGCAGTTATAGGAGTGGAGTGTTCGGCTATCTTATAAAACAAGTTGCCACAAAAGCTCAAGGATCCGGGTAGTTTTGCTATTCCATGCTTAATTGGTGAACTGCCTGTGGAGAGAGCTTTGGCAAACCTTGGGGTAAGCATAAACTTGATGCCCTATTCCTTGTTTAAGCAATTAAACTTGGGAGAGCCGAAGCCTACCAGGATGAGTCTGCAGTTGGCAGATCGCGCGGTCAAATTCCCTAGAGGGATCATTGAGGATGTCCTGGTGAAGGTAGAAAATTTCATTTTTCCTGTTGATTTTGTAATTCTGGATATGAATGCGGATGTAGAGGTCTCGCTGATTTTAGGAAGACCTTTCCTGGCTACTGTAAGAGCTGTGATTGATGAAGCGGATGGAAAGCTGGTTTTGAGAGTAGGAGCAGATGAGTTGGTGGTGAAAATTCCAGCAGCACTGAAACAGTCGTTGAATGCCAATGATACTTGCTATGTTGTTGATTGCATTGACAGGTCAGTAATAAGTGTGATGCAAGAACTGTTATGTGGAGATCTGTTGGAATTCAGTTTAACTGTGAATGATGATGAAGTGAGTGAGAATGTGGAGATACAAACTGTGAAAGCTTAGATGCAAGCCTGTGAGGAAGTAGTTTGTCACAAAGGATTTGAAAAAATAAGACACAATGAAGAAGGGAGGTTAAAACCGTCTATTGAAGAGCCTCCTGAACTTGAGTTGAAGAAACTTCCTGAGTACCTAGAGTATGCTTTTTTGGAAGCTAACTCGAAACTCCCCGTCATCATTTCTGCTAGTTTGATGAGGGAGCAAAGGGACGATTTACTAGGGGTCTTGAGGGAGTAGAAGCGAGCTCTTGCTTGGAAGATATCAGATATTCAAGGTATTAGCCCCTCATTTTGTATCCATAAAATCTTACTGGAAGATGATTTTAAACCGATGGTACAACCTCAGAGAATGTTGAACCCCAACATGAAGGACGTTGTAAAAAAAGAGGTGATTAAGCTTTTAGATGCGGGGTTGATCTATCCCATTTCTGACAGTCCAAGGGTTAGTCCTATGCAAATTGTACCAAAGAAAGGGGGAATGACTGTGATCCCTAATGAGAAAAAACGAACTCATACCTATGAGGACGGTAACTGGTTGGCGAGTGTGCATAGATTATAGAAGGCTGAATGATGCAACTCGCAAGGATCACTTCCCTCTCCCTTTTGTGGATCAGATGCTAGAGCGATTGGCAGGACATCTATATTACTGTTTTTTAGATGGAATGTCGGGATATTTCCAAATCCCAATCGCTCCAGAGGATCAGGAAAAGACCACTGTCACATGTCCATATGGTACTTTCGCTTATAGGCGCATGCCCTTCGGATTATGCAATGCACCGGCTACGTTTCAGCGGTGCATGATGGCCATTTTTCAGGACTTAGTGGAAGGGATCATGGAGGTCTTTATGGACGATTTCTCCGTCTTTGGTGATTCTTTTGATGCTTATCTAAGCAATTTGAAGAGGGTTTTGATTCGACGTGAGGAGACGAATCTTGTGTTGAACTGGGAGAAATGCCATTTCATGGTAAAGGAGGGCATAGTTCTGGGGCACAAAATTTATCAAAGAGGAATTGAAGTGGATAACGCAAAAGTAGACACAATTGCAAAACTTCCACCACCTTCTTCGGTAAGAGCCATTCGGAGCTTTCTCGGGCATGCTGGATTTTACAGGAGGTTCATTAAGGATTTCTCCAAAATAGCCCGTCCATTGACACACGGCTATTAGAGAAAGACGTGCCCTATGATTTTACCAGTGAATGTCTTGAGGCGTTTAACACGCTTAAGGAAAGGTTAACTCAAGCACCTATCATGGTGGCTCCTGATTGGGGTTTTCCTTTCGAATTGATGTATGACGCAAGTGATTTTGCTGTGGGAGCAGTCTTAGGACAACGGAGGGACAAGCGCTTCCAACCGATCTACTATGCTAGTAAGACCCTCACAGGTGCTCAGGAGAACTACACCACAACCGAGAAGGAACTTCTAGCTGTGATTTTTGCGTTTGATAAGTTTCGGTCATATTTGATTTTGTCCAAGGTAATTGTTTACATTGACCATTTAACTCTCAGGTACCTTTTGTCCAAGACAGATGCGAAACCGCGCCTCATCCGATGGATATTGCTTCTATAAGAGTTCGATTTGGAGATTAAGGACAAGAGGGGAGCTGAAAACTTAGCTGCTGATCATCTCTCTCGCTTGGAGAACCCATACTTGGAGTAATTGAAAGAAAAAGAGATTGATGATGCTTTTCCGGAGGAAGGATTGTATCAGATTAACAAGGTAAGTATTAATTCTAAGCCTTGGTTTGCCGATTTTGCAAATTACCTTGTTTGCAGAATACTCCCGAGTGACAAAACTTATCAGCAAAAGAAGAGGTTCTTTGCTGAGTTGAAGCACTATTTCTGGGAGGAACCCTTCTTGTTTCGTTTGTGTGCCGATCAGGTAATCAGGAGATGTGTATCTGAGCAAGAGGGGCAAGAAATTCTAAGACACTGTCATACTGGACCAACAGGGAGTCACTATAGTGTGAATCGAACAGCTCATAAAGTGTTGGAATCGGGATTCTATTGGCCAACCTTATTCAAGGATTCCTTCAACTTTGTAAAAACATGTGATAGGTGCCAGCGAGTTGGAAGTATGTCAAAGCGCGATGAGATGCCCCAAAATTTCATCCTGGAGTGTGAGGTGTTCGATGTATGGGGGATTGATTTCATGGGACCATTCCCAAATTCCTTCGGGAATAAGTACATATTGGTGGTTGTGGCTTATGTGTCTAAATGGGTAGAAGCCCAAGCGTTGGCCACCAATGATGCAAGAGTGGTTGTGAAGTTCCTGAAGAAACTCTTTTCTAGATTTGGAGCACCTAGAGCATTGATTAGTGATAGGGGGCACATTTCTGTAATGTGCAATTGGAAAAAGTGCTGAAGCGATACGGGGTTAACCATAGGTTAGCAACCCCCTATCACCCGCAGACAAGTGGTCAAGTGGAAGTTTCTAACCATGAGCTGAAAAGGATACTAGAAAAAACGGTAGAACATCATAGGAAGAATTGGTCTGAAAAGCTGGACGATGCTCTATGGGCCTACAAGACAGCTTTCAAATCTCCTCTAGGTACAACCCCATATAGATTGGAGTTCGGGAAAGCTTGCCACTTGCCAGTGGAACTAGAACATAGAGCCTTTTGGGCCTTACGCACTCTCAATATGGATCTAGAGGCCGCTGGTAAAAGGAGGAAGTTTCAGTTAAATGAACTCAATGAATGGCGTGCAATGGCATATGACAACATGCGGGTTTATAAAGAGAAGATGAAAAGATATCATGATATGAGGATTCACCATCCCAAACAATTCAGAGAAGGGGATCATGTTCTCTTATTTAATTCACGACTGAAACTCTTCCCGGGTAAATTGAGATTGAAATGGTCCGGACCATTCAAAATTCGACAAGTTTTTCCCCATGGTGCAGTGGAATTAGAACATCCGGATGGACATACGTTTAAGGTCAATGGGCAGCGCTTGAAGCTTTATTTTGGAACTAAAGGCGAAAAAGAGGGTCAAGAAGAGTTTAGACTCCACCCTCTAGGGGCTTAATTAAGGCAGGTCTCTTTTCGTCGAGCAAACGACGTTAAACAACAGCGCTTGGTGGGAAGTAACCCATGCAATTTTTAAGTAAGTTCTTTTTTTTTGTTCTTTTCTTTTATAACCATCTTTTCTATCTTTTTTGTTGATCAATTGACTTGTGAGGGCGATACTTATGTTGTGGAACTGGAGGATGACGTAGGAATGAATGTTCTAATAAAGTTGGAAGGACTTGGACACTCAACAGAGGTGAGTAATGTGCTTTCATAACGTTACATGGCCACACATTCTTGTTTTACATGGTCATGTAAAGAAAATTTTGATGTACAGATGGGTACACGACCGAAATATACAGCCGTGTAAAGAAAATTTTCATGCACAGATGGGTATACGACTGAAATACACGGCCGTGTAAAGAAACTTTTCATGCACAGATGAGTATACGGTCACAATAAACGGCCGTGTAAAACACACCACACGACCGAAAGAGTTAAAGACTCTTCTCTTTTCATCCTTCTTCATTTTCATTCACTCCCTCACTTCACTCACTGCATTTCCATTAAAATCCTCTCAACAAAAACATTACTCACACTCATTCCTCTTTGATTTTCGCACCCATTCCACATAATCTAACAGCTAAGGTATGGATCTCTACTTTCTCTTCTCAACTCTCTTTTATTTCCTTGCAATGGTGAATCAGAGAACACTTCTTGTGCGTTTTAATCAAGGGTTTTGTTGATCTTTCATGTTTTGTCTTCCTTATTTCGAGTTATTTCATGTTACTATGTGGATTTCATGATAATTTTCTACTTTTGGACACAAACCTAGGGTTTCTACTTCTTGAGTGATTTGTGTTGATTCTTAGATGTTATTGACATGAAATTTGGGTAAGGAATGGATTTCTATGCTGAGATGGCTACATGATTGATTTTACACGGCCGTTGTTGCAAGGTGTGTATTTTTGAATTGAGGTGAGAATGTGTGATTCGAATACACGGGCGTGTGTGCTAGGCATGTGTGCTGGGCGTGTATTTCCAATTAAGTCTAATTTATGATTTTCTCCTTGAATTGTAACTCTATCTTTCATATTATCTGTCATACAAAGGAGAATGTTTTGTGTACAAATTGTTGACTATGATCTTACGTATCACCTCAAGAAGGTATAATCTGGTTTTGTTCTTTTGTTTTCTTTTGTTCTTGTATCTCCAGATGCCTCGAATAAAGACTGTTGCTCAGAAGAGGCGCCAAGATGACGAGGCTAGTAGTAGTAGGGGGGGCAATCCGTTATCCTGTAAACATAAGGGTCGAGCATCGGTCGATCTACAATAACCACAAGAGCACAAAAATCATTAGGCCAAATGTAGCTCTTGATTAGGATGTTATAGGGTGGTTTGGCATTCGTCATGAGGTTGAGGGTCTTTTGCATGACCCTGCTTGGGTGAGATTGTTTTCTATCGAGGAAAAAATCTATTTGGACCTGACACTCACCTTTACTGCTACCTTCACCATCAAGGAACCCATGAGTGCTGGGATAGAAAATGAAGTTGAGTTCCTTGCAACGGGTCAATACAGGAGATATTCAATGATAGACTTTATTGAAGCTATGGATATCTATGAATCGACATTTCTCCGCTCTTCCACCTTCCGTCAACTACCCTTGGGATTTCCCCATAGATTTCGTGCAGAAAATTATTGGCCCCAATTGAGATCGGGCATTTACACTTCTTCTTCCACAAAAGGTTCCACCTTTAGTCGGCTATCTTTTCGGGTGCTTCATTACATCTTTGCTCGTTCCACTAATGGCCGTATTGATTTAGAAGGAGTGGTTAATACCCGGGATGTGCTTCAGCTATGGAGTATGAAAACGGGGACTCCTATCAATGTCGGGGTGTTTGCTGCATTTTGTTTACTCCGACAAGTAGAAGCAGGGAATAGGGGAATCTTTGTGGGTGCCTGGATTACCCGGATTTTGAAAAATTTAGAACTATTCCCTGTACGCGAACCCAACAATTGTATTGGAATGACTATTCGGCTATCAGCTGCACCTATTATTGGGTGGGGTCATAAACCTCAACAAAATGAGGAAGACTTCGATGATGAGATTGATGAAATTGACAGGTATGACCCTAACCAAGAGTCTGAGGCCGGAGAAGGTGAAGAAGAAAGAGCTGCCCCAAGGGAAAGGACTCAAGAAGATGATGTCCAGAAAAATATAGGGGAGTTAAAAACCCAAATTCAAGGATTGAAGGAGCAACAAGTCAAAATTTTTTTTTAAAAAAAAAAAGCAGATTGAAAAGATTTATTCAAAATTGTTTTACTAAGTTGGGTGACAAGTTGGATATAGACTTTACATCTTGCAATTGTTCGAGCGATGAAGACGTCCGGGTCGATGCACATCAAGTTCCAGTTTTCCTCTAACCTGTAAGGGGTATCATGAAGACAGATTGGATGAAGATTGAAGAAATTGTTGGATGCCAACTTTTTAATCTTCTGTAGAATTATGTTTTCTTTATAAAACTTTGTACTAAGACAGGTTGGGTGATTATATTCTTTCTTATTTTTTTTACTTTTTTATATTTTACCTTTTTTTTTTTTCTCTTTCTTTTTTTTAAGATTTTTAATGTGAAAATCCTTAGGGGAAGACTTTGGGGGAAAATTTATTTTTTTTTTTGCCGGGCCGGGGGGAAAAGTTTCTTTTATTCTCTCAAAGACCAAAAATCCCCTTCAAACCACCGGGGAGTTTGTTTTCTTCCTTTTTTTCTATCTTTTTGTGTTATTAAAAACTTTGGGACAATGTCCTATTCTAAGTGGGGGGATGGGGAGAGAATGAATTCATGAAGTAAAGTTTAGAACTTAATCTAAAAAATTTTCCCCTATTTAGATAATTTTGTATTTAGCTTGAGATTATGAGGAAGCAGACCCAATTTTTTTTCCTTTTATTTTGTGTTTGAATACGTTGCGGGAAATTTAAAGAGAAATCGAGTGAAGTAGGCTTTTCGTTATGAAAAAAAAAAAAAATTTGGGTTAATTGATTAAGGGTGTTAGTAAGTTTAAACTTTTTTTTTCCTTTACGGGTTAACTTTTCAATTTTGAGTAAAGAGTAATAAAGTTTGGAAAATCCTTGAAAAAAAAAAAAAAAAAAAAAGTTCAAAGGGGCCTCATTGACTCGAGAAATTTAAAGCCTTAGGGGCCCTTCCGGGGGGAAAACCCCTTTACTTGGTGAAAACTTGGGATATGGCCAAAGCTCTTTACATGGGCTAAAAAAAAACCAAGAAAACAACTTAAAAAATAAATTTTGTTTGAGAGGGTAAAGGTTCAAAAGGGTTTTTTTAAAACCTAGTAGCCAAAGGGTTCTCTGGACTTACACCGGGAAACCGTTTCATTAAAAAAAAAAAAATTTGGGTTTTTGACCGAAAAAGTAAATCTGGGGGACCTTCAGCTGAGGAATAACGCTTTTAACTTGAGTGATGACCGGGATTACGATCGAAAGTTCTTACAGGGGGTTTCCAAATTAAATAAAAAAAAAAGAAAGGGAAATCGGAATATGGATTGTATGCCTTTTACTCCTATTGTGTTGTTTGTTTTTGGAAAAAAATTTTTACTCTTTTTTTGGATTGTTTTTGGGATTTATCCAACTTGAGGAATTTGTTTTTTAAAAGTGAAGGGTAATAGTTTGTTTTACTCGGAAATTTTGAAATTCCATTTTTGGATTTTTTAACAGTTAATGAAAATTGAATAAAAATTAAAATTTGGTATACAAAGTCAATGATGCAAAATTTTCCCTAAAATAATATCAAAAAGAGGTGTTTTTGAAATTTCTATTTGAACAATTGCTTGGGGACAACAAAAACAAGGGGGGGAATTTTGATAAAAAAATTAACACTTAATTTTGTATTTTGAGTTGTTTTTGGTAAAAAATTAAATTTTTAAAAACTTGGATTTAAAAGGAGACTTTTAAGTTTAAAACAAGGACCTTCAAGGGAAAAATACAACATTTTCAAAAGTTGGAGGGTTACATGAAAAAATTCCAAAAGTGCAGCGGGGGGATACACGGGCTGTATCACAGGGACGGCCGTGTATTGATTTTATACACTTCCCCGAAGGAAAAAATACCATTTTTTAACCCCCCCGGCCGTGTTTTTACAGCCTGTGTTGATTTCACCCGGTTTACAAGTTTCTTCCAAGATTTTTGGATCTTTGGCAAAGGGAAAGGAAACGAGGGGCAGAGTGGAAAAAGGAAAGGGCACCTGAAGCAGAAGAAAGGGGAAAGAAAGAAAAAAAAAAGAAAGAGAGGGAAAAACGGGGAAAAAACTTACGAAGGGGAAAACAAAATCAACGGGTTTACCTTATTTGAAGTTTTATGGGCTTCACGAAATTTACTTTAAAATATGAGGGCTATTTATTTCATCCCAACCTTAGAATTTTAGTTTCATGTATATGGGGGAAAGCATGTTTTGAAAATGAATTCTCTAATTTTTCGTTGTTTAGTAGTGTTGCTAATTGATGTATGGCACATTGAATTGATTGATTTTTTGGTTATTTGGAAAATCTCTTTTTGAATAATCATCATAATAAAGGATTTTTTTTAATCAGGGGTAAGAACTAATTTTTTATTAAATTTAATTTTGAAATTTGTCAATTAGGTTCAAGAGGGTTTAAAGCAATT